>APFE030002077.1:29911-97217 GCA_000404065.3 Pinus taeda | reverse complement strand
ATATATATAGTTAATTTCAATATGTTGACTTTTTACTATTCTATGAATTTTGAGCTTCTGGATTGGTAATGTGTAGCTAGTCCTATGTATATCTGTCTAGAATAGTTGCATAACCACTTAGTGGGTAGTTTGGAGAAATCACCAACATAAAACTTAATTATAGAATTGCTCTCAATTCAGAGCTTAACTCAAACTAATTAAATAACTCGAACAAGGTTTAATTTTAACAATCCATTCATAGTTGTAATTGAATGGCTAGCATAAAATCCCTAGAACCATTCAGAATATAAGAAAAACTTCTTGAAAGTCCATAGAAAGATCCATTAAGAAAGCAGGATGCACCTAGGTACTGAGTATTTCATATGAGATAGCAAGTGGAATGAGTAGAATCTCGATCAGACCCATGTGAGATTAATGACTCAGCCCTACAAATAACAGATGTAGATAATTAAACAACTTGCAAGAAAACTATCATTGGGGTTAACCCTGAACCCTATCCAGTAATGAAAAAGGAAGGTCGATTTGCATCAACTTACCAAATTCTAAAATTAGTATGCTGGAATGTGGAGACCTATTGAATCCCATGTAAAAACAAAAATACAAGATATTAGTCGAGATGTGACTCATGAAGCGATGTTATTTCTTGTGGAAATGAAAAAGAAAACAAAAGGGCAATGTGTATTTACGGTTTACCTTGATTTAAGAGTTTTAGAGATGCATGCCTTCCAACTAAAGACTAGTCACTATCTTGATGTTGGTATGTAGTCTCTTGGTTCCGATAGCCAGAAATAACCAAGAATATGGCAAGAATCTTAATCGACTCGAAATGTTGCAGAACAAAACCCTTCCATAGTGAAGCTTGTGAAAGACTGACCAGAGTGGAGGCAAAATGGGTTGGTTATTGGTAACCACCACATGGTCGTCAGAATCTGATAGATGAGAGAGTACCAAGATCAACAGTGGAAGCGTCTCCAAATGGTGCATTGGAAGATTCAAGAACCTGGGGCTAGTTGGCCACCAATATTGGAATAATTAGAGTCACCCTCTATATTTCAATACTTACCTTATAACTCCTCATAGGTAAAATTAGAATGGTGAGCCTTGCTTCAATATCAACCGATCATATTTGCTATCGAATTTAATTAAAATGGTAAAATTTACCCGTTAGACTTACAATAAGGTTTATATTGTATTATGTGCTAAATGTATGAAAAGCTGACTGTATGATTTATTGAGGTAAACACAGGTTTTTTTATGGCTCATCGTGTGTATGTATGTGATAAGTGGTATCAGATCACTCAGGTTGCTACACTGACACTTGAAGGGATTGGTGAGAAT
The DNA here is from genome assembly GCA_000404065.3 of Pinus taeda. Taxonomy (NCBI): domain Eukaryota; kingdom Viridiplantae; phylum Streptophyta; class Pinopsida; order Pinales; family Pinaceae; genus Pinus; species Pinus taeda. The sequence goes on along the minus strand of APFE030002077.1, from coordinate 95,879 downwards.
ATAACAAAACTAATTTATCATGTACAAAGAAAAGAATTTGATCTAGTATGAGATGAGGAGCAGGTATTACTCCACCAGGATGATTATCTAAAAGATTATAAGCAATATTTGTACGAGAAGGTCCAAATATGAACTCCATTTTGTTAGAGACTTTACAACATCCCTGATATGCAATGATGAATTTTATGGAAGATAATGAAAGTTGGCAACTAGAGCAAGAGAAGACTATGAAAATTCTCTCAGATAAGCAAAACCAACGGAACCCAAATCTTAGTTAGGATGAAGGTCACAGAGAAGAGTTCCACAGGCAACAAGAAAATCACCCAGACTTTGAGTGAGGTCCAGTGGGTATTGAAGAGGAATACGATAATGTTTCCTGTGGAAAAGGACCTAAAAGAAAAAAAATAGAGTTACAAGGGGAGTTCAAGAAAATGAAACCTCTGAATTATGATGGAGAAGTCTAGGAGCTGGAGAAACCATGGCTCATAAATATGAACAAATATTTTCAAATATATGAATATAATGATAATCTAAAGGCAAGGCTGGTAGTGTACCAATTGAAGGAAATGCCACGCTATGGTGGGAGGAGATTAAAATTGTTCGAGGTATTGATGAGCAAGAAGTTACTTGGGAAGAATTTTAGAAACATTTTAAAGGTAAGTATTTGACTGAGTTGTTTTATGATTAAAAGGAAAAATAATTCCACAATATGAAGTTGGGAAAATATTCCATCATTGAATTTATAACTAAAATTACCTCTTTGTTAAGATATGTTACTTACGCTTGTCAGGAAAAATATAAAGTGCAACGATTTACTTGAAGCCTACATGCCTTCATGAAAGATAAATTAGAGTTTAATATCCTAAATATAATGGATGAATCCATTCCAAAGGCTCAAATTCGTTACCATCAAATGAAGCAGAAAGAAGACAACACCAATACTTGGTCAAGAAAAAGTGGGCAAAATAATGTATGATGAAATGCCTATGTTAGTTTCTGAATCTGATCTGCGATTTAAAAGTTGTGGTCTTTCCATTTGATAGGCTACAATGTTACTTAACTCTCTGGCCTCTTTCCTCTGATTTTTCCTCTGGTCTTCCCCATCAAAACCACCACAAAACATCCTCGAACAACATCCATAAGTGTTCCTATCAGGACAAATAGCACTGATGAGCCTGTCCGAAATGGGACTCAATGACCATTTCTTTATCTTGTTAATATAGCATGACTTAAAAATGAGATGTTGGGAAATTGTGATTATACACACATTGAATCCTTATATGTTTTCAGTCCTTTGTAAATATTATTTGGAAACCTATATTCAGTTTTTTTGGTTATTGTTGTTGTGAGAGTGAAACTCTTCTGAGTTTTATCTCTCTTTATATTGAAAAAGGCTCAAAAGAAATTGAGGATAGTGCATGCACTTATATTTCCTGTACAATTTTTTTTTGGATGCAAGTATTCTTTGGATATTATAAATAAATAAGGTTAATCTAATCACTCCTAAGGTAGATGAAGTTCAGAATTCCATCATTTTTATGTAGTTTGTGCACTGACAAATCCCGGAGAAGAGTATTCATCAGTAGTCCACAAACCAATGAAGTGCCTGATAATCATAGAATTTTCCTTTGAACTATAAGCTTCATCAGCCTGGATTTTATTTATTTATAAAATGATCAAAAGAGAGAAACCATTAAAAAACATAACTACTGCCTACCCTTTTTCTATATTTCAACAAACTAACCCTGCTTAACACTCTAGCTTTGTTGACTTGTTAAAATAATAATGGGTAGCTTAGGAAAAATAAAACAACCTATTGTAATGCACCAAATCTATACCTCCCTAGTCTTGAGGTAAAATTTTCCACTAATTTCAACTTTCAAACAATACCAAATTCAAACGTGTGGCCTTATCCTTGATGGTAAATTTTAAGCATAGGCAATTAACATGAAAAATAGTTAACCATGTCTATCAACATCCTAGTGCAATTATTAACAATCTAGTTATTTTGGATTTCAAGCCTCTGTGGAAGTTTTTTGTAGCTTCATGTTCCGGATTATCCACAGTTTCCAGTTCAGTCTATCGACGTTTCAAACCCCAAAGGGGGTCCATCATCAGGACAACTCTGAAAGATAGAAATGAATGAAATGAATGAAAGATGATGAGAGAAGGAGCTAGGCACCTGGATATAAATACACAAAAGAACCCTAATATGAGAGCCGACACATGATTTTACAATCTTATTATTGTTTCTTGTTATTTATTCATTTTTGTTATTATTATTATTATTTTTAATTTTTATATTTAATATTATTTATTTAATTTATTTTTAGCTTTAATAAATCAACCATAATTAACATTTAGATTAATTAATTAATTATCAATTTATTAATAAAATTAATATATATTAATATAATATAATTAATTATAATATTTTTTTTCTGAATCAGAGCTAATCTATATTAAAAAGTGAAAAATATTTACAATGAGGACAGTGCCTCAGAGGGCCAGTTTCCTGGCCCTTAGCAGTGAAACTAGAGAGCAGAAGACGAGCACTGTGCCTGTAGAAGAAGAGGAGAAACCAGGCAGAAGGCGTATGATAGACATTACAAAAGAGCTTCGTGCTTGCAGGGGAAGCCAAGCAGAGGAAGCGAACCACCAAAAATTCCCAAACATACATAATAGCGTGTAGATTAGCAGAAGGAAAATGGGCTTTGAGGTCGGCCTCAGCCCTGCATTAAGAGCGACCAGGTGCATATGAAAAGCTTGCCGAAGAGTAGGTGAACCAAAACCTGCACAAAAGATATGATCATGTGGACCAAAAAACACTTACTTGCCCGAAATTTGCGGGTCTGGGCGTCGGGTGGATGCGGAAGCTGGAGCAGCTGGCTGAGACACTTCCTCTTCTTCACGAACTCCTTCCTCCATTTGAGTGAGTAGGTGCATGATGCCGAAATTCTTCTGAACAGGACCGCAGGCAATGATTTCCGTCTCTTCGACATTCGGCGTACCAGAAACCTCCGCATTCCACGGGGAGTCCTCTTGCATATGCATGGCAGAGGGGGGAGGGTTAACTTCGGCTTCCTGCGAGAGGCTTCCTTCAGGGGAAGGGGTGGACAAGCTGATGGGGTCAACAGGTTCCTCGGCTTCCTCTGAAACCATGATGGTCGTATTGAAGGTGATGATGGGCTGGTGGAGGTGACTTCGGAAGGTAAACCGCGAATTCTGAAAGGAAGAGTTGGGGGCAGGCCTGGTGGGAGAGGGCGGTGGAGATGAAGGGGAGGCTGAGGAGATGGGGATGACCAGAGGCGATGTAGAAGGGCGAGCTTGACCCCTGGAGGCCGAAGAACCGCCTCTGCGAGACACACTACGAGTACGCATCTTGGCTTCCATGGAAGTCTGGTTATATAAACTCGACAAGGAGCCAAGAAACGACTGAGAAAACTCGAGAGCCGAGGGGTCGACTACGAGCTGAGCAGAGGACGGAACAGAGTGGCGGAGAGAATTTCGCAGAGCATGTCTGCATTTGGGCTCTGCGCCTTTCAATTTATCAAAGATGGACGCCAAATTCGAGCCTGGAGGTGACATTAAGGCTTCTGCAGGGCAATGAAGAGCTATTAACAGTAGGTTGTCCTGTGCAGGGATCGGCGGCGAGGCACAATGAATGCCATCCTCCAGGAGATGCAAGCAGTTAAGGCTATCACCCTCCGTCCAACTGTCGTTCTGGCAGCCATGTGCCGGGCACGTTGATTTCTGAGGTGGCAGCACTTGGCGAGCACCCAGATCCGGGGGAACTCCTTGCCAGGGAGGTTTGTCTTCTTCAACCAGCTGAAGATATTGTCTGAGTTGCTCTTCTGTGCCAATGGTGAGAGTGGCGCCTGAGAAGTCTACTCTGTTGGAATCAACCCCGACATTTCCAAGAAAATCTGCGAGTTTATTTCCTTCATGCAAGGTGTGCTGGAAGGAGACGGCCTGATACTGAGTGAGCCAATGCTGGATGAGATCCAGTCGGTGAGCCATTCTCTAGCTTTGACTGACTTTGTGAACAGGAGTTCCCTGGGAGAGTTTTTCGCTCATATTTATAATGATTTGAGAATCACCTTCGATTTTTAGCAGAAAGAGGTTGTGCTTTTGAGCCTGGAGTAGACCTTGCCAAAGTCCTTCTAGTTCAGACGAATTATGTGTGTCCCATCCATTAGAGCCTAAGTATATGAGATGCGGAGTGCCAGTGTGATCTCGGAAGACTCCTCCAAATCCAGAAGGCCCTGGGTTGCCTTTCGATGCTCCATCGAAGTTAAGCTGGAAGAGATTGGGAGGAGGGGGAGTCCAGCATTTTTCTTTCTCTTGTTGGTTGGAATTAGTACTCATGGACGGAATTTGGTGCGAAAGGGTGATTTGCCAATTGTCCCATATAGATTGTTCTATAGGAGTCGAGGGGAGTTCCTCAGCTATCCAGCTATGGACGGAGAGTGAATATTTGAGGAATTTGAGGAGGATATGCCAGAGTTGATCAACTGATTGATGCTGATCTTTGAAAATACGTCGGTTTCTTTCTTTCCAGATATTCCATAATAAGAACCTAGGAAGGAGTTGCCAAAGAGAGTTGAGGAGCTTGCTTTGATAGGGAGTTTGGGGCCAGTTGCGGAGAGTCACTTTGAGGTCGCCCTGGACTCTGTGATCCGTTTGGCATCTGAAGGTAGCTTTGTCCCAAAGTTGCTTAGCCAGGCTGCAATGAAATAGGAGATGGATTGCAGTTTCTTCCTCTTGTCGGCAGTTGAGACAGATGGATGGTCCAGAGAAGCTCCTTTTACGAAGATTATCCCATGTGAGGATCCTGTTGTGGGATAGAAGCCATAGAAATGTAGAAACTTTGGGCCAAAGATGAGAATCCCAGATTTGATTCCAAATTTTGTCCTTGGTGATTTTGTCCTGGATGATGATGTTGTAAGCCTCTTTAGTAGAAAAGGTGCCTTTTTCTTCGTAGCCCAATCTCAGCAGATCCGGTCCATCGTTTATGCTTATTTGCCTTTTTTGAAGTTCAACATCTAGAGCTTGGATGAGGCCCTCGTTGGCTGCTTCTCCTAAGATCTGGTCTGCCTTTTGCCATTGTCTCCTTTTTGGGTTAGCAGAGGGGTTCCAGTAGCTGTGAACAGTGACAGAGTTGTGAGGATGAGGATGGGTAGGCGGGAGATTTTGAATAAGGTACCGAAGCTTTGGGAGTTTCTGCCAGGAATCATCCCAAAATCTAGCAGTCTGACCATCCTTTATTTCCCATAAACAGTGCTGCTGGATTAAGTGTCTGTGTTGTATAGCAGCGTTCCAAATAATAGAGCTAGCACTTAGCTCCGACATCCTAATTCTGTCTTCCAGTGGTTTGTTATTGGCATATTTAGCTGTCCATAAAGAGGCCCACGGAGTGTTGGGGTAGGCTAGCCAGCGCCACCATAATTTGGCGCCCATAACTGTATTGCTTAGAGCTGGGTCTCAAAGTCCAATGCCTCCTGATTTCTTGGGGAGGCAGACCTTATCCCATTTAACCAGTGCCCATTTGCGATTTTTGCCTGAACTGCCCCAGAGGAAGTTGCGCTGGAGGTTCTTTATGGCTTTAATCACCCATTTTGGAGCTGCTAAGAGAGTAAACAAATAAAGCGGTAAGGATTGCAGGACAACTTTAATGAGGATGATTCTGCTGGCCATATTTAGGGCTCTGTGGGTCCAAAGAGAAAGCTTGGCTTCGAATTTGTCCAGAAGGTCAGTCCATGCTACGTGTTTTAGAGTAGAAGCAATCATGGGGGCACCCAAGTATTTAGAGGGAAGCTTGGCAATAGTAAAGCCTAAAATACCGGCAATCGAGTTTTGAGTGGCCGTAGGGGTGTTGAAGAAGAAGATTTGAGATTTAACTCGATTGATGAGAGCACCTGAGGCATCAGAGAAGGTAGACAGGAGATCTTTGAGGCGTTGAGCTTCTTGGACGGAGGGGTGGCCAAAGAGCATATTGTCGTCTACAAATTGTTGATGGGTGAAGGCGGGAGAATTGTTAAAGGAGAGGCCTTTCAGATTGTGGGAGAGAGCAGCGGATTTGATGGAACGACCTAGTCCTTCTTGAATGCCATTGATTAAAATAGAAAAGAAGGAAGAAGAGATAAGACTGATTAGCCATCTAGTCCAGGAGGGATCAAAACCAAAAGCGTTTAAATTTTTTTGAATATAGATCCAACTTACACTATCAAATGCCTTTGAGAGATCTATTTTGAGCAGCATACCTGGCTTTTTGGATTGCTTCAGCGAATGGAGAATTTCATGAGTGAGGATTATGCCATCAGTGATTTGACGACCTTCAACGTATCCAAATTGCTCAGGGGAGATGAGGAGAGGGAGAAGAGGTTTCAAACGATTTGCAATGACTTTTGAAACTATTTTGTAAGTGATGTTGCAGAGAGCAATGGGGCGATACTTTTCCGGTTTGTTGGCTCCCTCTGATTTGGGGATGAGGGCCAGGAAGGTGGCATTCAACCCTGGGTACATCCATCGTAGAGCCCTAGATTCCTCGACCAGTTGCCAGACCTCAATTTGGATTAGATCCCAGAAGTGATGGAAGAAATCCGAGGTGAAACCATCAGGGCCTGGAGCTTTCCCGGCTTTTAAATTTCTGACTGCCGTGTCTACTTCATGAAGCTGGATCGGTTGGAGAAGAAGGTTGTTATGCTTTGGGGAGATAAGACGAGGGATATGGGGGAGAATTTTCTCAATAGCTGGGAGCCAGTTGATATTTGGTTCCTGATGAACTTCCTTAAAGTAGTTGAGAAAATTTTCTTCAATCCCTTCGTGCGATTCCACTCGCTCTCCTTGCTCATTTTGGATGTGGGAGATGAGATTGTGCATTCTGCGCTGAACAGTGGTGTTGTGGAAGAAATTAGTATTCCTTTCCCCCTCCTTCAACCATTTTATACGAGACTTCTGCTTCCAGAGAATTTCCTCTTGAAGGGCTCTGTTTTGTAGTTGATCTTCAATTTTCTGTTCCTGTTGAGTGAGTTCAATGGTGCGTCCTTCAGCCATGATTCTACTTTGAATTTGCTTCATGTTCTGGTTGAGCTCTGCTTGAGCTTCAAAGATGTTACCAAATGTGTTATGATTCCAATGTTTGATATCTTTTTTAAGGAGTTGAAGTTTCTTTTGGAATCGAGCCATTTTGGATGTGCCTGAAGGTTGGTATTTGAGCCAGGACTGTCTAACAAAATCCTTGAAATTAGGATGAGTTAGCCAAAAAGATTCAAAGCGAAAGGGACGCTTGGTGGTGTTACCTAGTCTCTGCCATTGAAGTTCAATAGGCCAGTGGTCCGATCCTGATATAGGCAGTATTGAAGAGATTATATCTCCTCCTAGATGAGGAGCATTGTCTGAAATGAGGAAGTGGTCGAGCCTGGAGGCTATTTGATGAGCTCCCTCCCTTTTGTTGGTCCATGTAAATAGGCCATTGTTTGAAGGGAGATCGATTAGCGAGTTCGATCTCACAAAGTTTTTGAGAAGGTGGCCATCCCTGATACCAATGTCTCTCCCTCCTTGCTTTTCTTTAGTTCTTGTTATCATATTGAAGTCCCCTCCTGCTATCCATAGAGGGTATTGCCTATTTGAGTTGAGAGCTAAAAGGTGGTCCAAAACTTCTGCTTTTTGATGAGATTCTTGTGGAAAATACACATTGGTAATGTGTCCATGAGTGTTGGTACCGAGCAAGTGAAAAGTGGCTTGTATGAAATGCTTGTTGGCATGAATATTGCTTAGCTGAATGGTTCTGGAATCCCAGAGGATTGCTAGGCCTCCTGAGGCATCCCTCACATCAACTGCAGAGATTTGTCCTCCTGGCCAAACTTTTATTGCAATTTTTTCCAAAAATTTCATGTTGCATTTAGTTTCTTGAACAATGAGAATATTGGGTCTCTCCTACATGAGCATGTTTTTGAGGAGTCTGCCTTTCCTGGGGCTATTGAGCCCTCTTATGTTCCATGAGATGAGCTTCATTGAGATGGGGGGGGTGGATGTTGTAGAACTTGGTCAGCTTCGGATATCGACCTGACTCTACCAACACTTCTCCAATCTTGATGGTTTTTTCCAGGGTTGTTTTCCGGCCTCGCTTTTTGCTATCTTTTATGATGAATTTACCATCCCACTTGCTTCCTATCTGCACCCCAAGGGAGTGTTTCTTGTGCGCTTTTTGCAAGACCTCTTCCAGCTTATCTAGTTGTCTATCTAGAATCTTGTCGAAGTTCCCTGTTTTGCAAGCTAGCTCCAGGGTGAGAAGATCTAGATCCCCTATATCCACAGTCTCAGAATCATCGTCCATGAGCTCTAATTCTGGAGGGGCGATATCTGCTTTATTTGTGTTCTTTTGACTTGATTTAGGGATTTCTGTTTCCATTGCTTGAAGGCCATCTGCATGTGGGTCTGAAAGGAGGATATTGCCTTTATCAACCATGGGATCTTGATTCTAAGGGTTAGGTCCTTCCGGGAGCTCCCTAACAAGGGTTTTTATCTTTTGCATATCCGGATTCAGATCTTGTTCTTCCAGATTAGCAAGGGCGCCAAAGCTGTTGGTGCTGGGCTCTTTGGGTTTGCTGGTGGAGTCCGTTTTTGCAGTGGTTGAGGGTTTTTTGTTCCCTCGCTGGCGATTGACTACCTTGGTGAATCCATCTGCCTCTTTCTTGTCTGTCTGGGCACTTTCAGCTGTGGTTTTGTTGAGCGGGCAATCCCTAAACAAATGCCCTGGTTTGTGGCATTTCCGGCATCTAAATGGAACGTGTTCATAATCAATCATTTGAATCCATTCAGAGTCTTCGTGACGAAGTCTTACCTTATCTGGCAGAGGCTGTTTGAGGTCCATGTATACACAGATGCGCGCGTAGGATGTGAATCTGCAGTATTTAGTGTCTTCCGCCGCCTTGATGAACTCCCCTAGCTTGTTCCCAATTTCCTTCAGGGATGATTCTTCCCAGTACTCCCATGGAAGTGAGTAGAGCCTGATCCAGACAGGCGCACAGCTGAGATCTTCTTTGTCTGGGTTAAATCTTTCAACCCAGCCTCTCAGATACAGGCCTGCTGCATTAAAGAAGTAAGGTCCACCATCGATGACCTTAGTGCAATCTTCCAGGCAGTTAAAGACTACTGTGAAGAAGCCTTTTGGACCAATATGCAGGGAGATTTGGCCTTTGGGTGCCCATTTAGTATTGATCCAGGTACTAAGCGCCCTTTCAGTAGGCCAAATTCCAATAAACTTACCAATGAGAGCATGATCTCTCATATACTGGATTCTGGCATTTATTCTGTGACTGGGAAAATCCACAGTGGGCATGATAGCTGCTACCGGTTTGCAGGTGGCTGATCTGACTACAGATCCTTCTTCAGGATTCGCGCGGTCGTCCTTAGAGTGCGTCCTTTCCTCTGATCTATCATTTGGATTTGGTTCAGAGTCCTTTGCAATACCCTTCTGCCGGGAGTCGGCGGAATTTGGGGGAGGGTCGGAGTCTCCCCCCATCACAGGCGCCATTGAGAGGGTTGACAGGGCCACAGGAATGACCAATACTGACCGATACTGGCAGAGGGTAGGTTTTGCAAACCTGCCGTGACAGACCAAGCCGTGCCCTGAGGGAGGGCAGTCGAAACCCTAAATGACGTTGTCAACCAGAGAGCGTTTCCACCATAGGGTAACCTGTAGACTAATTCATTAATTATAATATTAATTAAAATGATATAATTAATTAAAATTCAATAATCCATCAATTACTTAATTAATAGTATTATTTTAGAATTTATAAATAATCATTTTAATTTTTATTTTTTTTTTTATTAAATCAAAATATTTAATTTATTTTTTTATTATCATTTATATTAGATTATAAAAATATTCAAGTTAGTTAATTTATTAGATTAAACTACCTTTATTCATACCTTATTCCCCCATTTTATTTACTTTTATTAATCATATTGTATTTTTTATTTTTTTAATTTTTTATTTAAATTAATATTTTTTATTTAATTTAATTAAGCCCTCTTTATATTATATAATTAATATATTATTTTATTATATTAACTATATTTTATTAATTATTTTTATTAATTTTATAACTTATTCCCTATTTTTATTTACATTACTTTTATTTAATCATATTTATTTTTATTTTTTATTTTTTAATTAAATTAATATCTTTATATTAATTTAATTAGGGCCTTTAATTTAATTTCAATTTAATTATAAGCCTTAATTTAATTTAATTTAATTAATATAATTAATTAAATTAGATTAAATTAAATGATTTGCGATGATTAATTAATTAATTAATAAACCTTCTGACTGGAAGGTCTATTCATCTTGAGCTTCCACGGGCTTCGAGGGGTTTATTTATCTGATCAGGGGAAACCAGTTTCCACTGATTTCACTTCCATTGTCCCTGTTGAGGTTCTGCGAGAATTTCATAATTTCAATGGCCTCTCTCATTTTTCTTTTATGATAATTGTCCTCCCTTGCAATTACCTTGGCGTCTTCCAAACACATATGATGTTTGGTCTTGGATGAGTGCTCTGCAAGGGCCGACGTACGAGATCTATCATTCTTTATGTCAGCCATGTGTTCTTTAAGGGCTCAAGACAAGGCCCTCTCTAAGCATACCCCTGAGGACAAGAAAAAAAATCAAGGGAGGGTTTACCTTCCATACATCCAAGGGGTTACCGACAAGATTGCAAAAATATTAAAAAAGAAAAACATAGATACTCAATTTACAACATGTGGAACGATAAGGTAGATGATGAGGTCGGTTAAGGATAACATCGATCATCAACAACTCAAAGGAGTGTACAAGATCGATTGCTCATGTGGTAAGAGTTATATTGGGGAAACGGACGATCTCTGAAAACAAGGCTTAAAGAACACGCGGCTGACATAAAGAATGATAGATCTCGTACGTCGGCCCTTGCAGAGCACTCATCCAAGACCAAACATCATATGTGTTTGGAAGACGCCAAGGTAATTGCAAGGGAGGTCAATTATCATAAAAGAAAAATCAGAGAGGCCATTGAAATTATGAAATTCCCGCAGAACCTCAACAGGGACAATGGAAGTGAAATCAGTGGAAATCGGTTTCCCCTGATCAGACAAATAAACCCCTCGAAGCCCGTGGAAGCTCAAGATCAATAGACCTTCCACTCAGAAGGTTTATTAATTAATTAATTAATCATCGCAAATCATTTAATTTAATTTAATTTAATTAATTATATTAATATAATTGATTAATTAATTAATTAATCTTAATGTTAATTTATGGTTGATTTATTAAGGCTAAAAATAATATAAAATAAATTAAATAATAGCAAAATGAATAAATAACAAGAAACAATAATAAGATTGTAAAATCATGTGTCGGCTCTCATATTAGGGTTCTTTTTTGTATTTATATCCAGGTGCCTAGCTCCTTCTCTCATCATCTTTCATTCATTTCTATCTTTCAGAGTTGTCCTGATGATGGACCCCCTTTGGGTTTTGAAACGTCGATAGACTGAACTGGAAACTGTGGATAATCCGGAACATGAAGCTACAAAACCTAGTTATTCACTAAAATGGGAAGAGAATGAACAAACCAAATAGTTTGTTGAAATGACTTGCTTGTCTAAGGTTGATTCTACTAAACTGGTGAAATTGTAAAGTACAAATGTAATCACTCCGACTATAACTGCCCCGAACAAGGTCTGAATTGCTAAACGAGAGCCTTCTAGCTTTAGTTCCTAGCCAACCTTTAGTTTTTTTAGGGATTTCAGGGCTTCTAACTTGTCTTCTTCTCTCACACTTTCAACCCCTCAATATCGAAATTTCTACCTCAAAATATAGTAAATCAAATCCATGCATTAGACAACTTCCTTCTCCCCAGTGATAGAATTCATTACTATAAAAAGTCCATTGATGTGATAACATGTCAGCTAAGCTAATACCATTTCAGTGGCTCTTTTGGCCCTTCTTTTCATGGAGTGATAGAGGAGAATTGTACCGGCAACTGTGAGCAGAACACTAGCTATTTTTGCAATGGAGAGGCATCCGGAACTTCAAAAGGATTAAGTCCTTACGGTAATTCAATTGGCCCTTCTTCTTCTTCTTATTTGTTACCAGTGTTTTCTTTGGCAAGATCAAACAAATGCCTCCCATCATTTCTAACGACATTAGTGCAGGAAGCCCTCTTGTCCAATGTAAGGGAAGATTCCCGTGACAGAAGAGCAGTCTTGGGTGTGGAAGCCTTGGTGGATCTGGTAGCTATGTTGGCATAATCATTTGTAGGTGGAAGTTCTCCACATTGGTTTATGTAACTTGGGTTTATGAAGAATTTGTCTAGGTGACCTGAGGAGAGAATTTGGAAACTCATGTTCGCTCATTGAACTGCATTGTACCAGCAAGAAGATAGAAAATTGTTAAAAGCAACGTGTGGATTTGGAATTATTTCATGTTCATAGCTATCTCATGACCCATGGAAATCTCTAGAGGTGGGGAGGAGATAATATTATAAAGCTCACTAATTCACCCCTAAATAGGAAGGCCATGTTGGGGTTAGCCCAATAATGAATAATGATGTCGGGAGAGGATACATGCAAACTCACAGTGGATTAGATAGCTATGGAATCAAACATATAGCAACAAATATATCCTTACAACATTGGAGTTGAAAATAATTGAATCAGGAAAAGGAATAGAAGGATACACGACAGTGAATTCTCATTTGGGTTGGGTAAGTATATCGGGCCAGCTCTGTTAGGCTTCTTTGTGGTTGCGCAGTGAACCCATGTCAGCAGTAAACAACTTCCTATAGATTGCAAATTTAACTTTCAAAAGAAATAATATCATAGTCTGCCCCTTTTACTTGGATTCCATTCAATTAGCAGATAAGCCAAACCCTTGTAGGCAACCCAATCAACAAATATTAGTAGGATCACAAAGCAACAAGCATTAACAACACACTGGTACCACAAAATTTTAGGGGAATAAAATAACATTGAAAAGAATGATAAAGACAAAGGAGAGTTATCTGGAAAGTATATGCTTATAAGATTATTACTATCATCGAGTTATAAGGATTCAAGCACAAACTCGAGCATATTCAAAATTGGCTATGTATTGATACTGTTACCATACTATTACCATGCAAGCATGTTCAACCGATTGTAATATACTTCTCTCGATTCATTTTATAATTTTATAGTAATATCTAGTTCATAGGAAAACTGTACCCTAAAAGAAGCAGAAACATATGCACTGTACACCCTTAACAAGTTGTCTTCTCATTAAAAAAAATTATGAATGTTTATATTTATTGTTTTTCAGACAACACATTTCATAAAATAACTCATGATTATATTAAACACACTCATGGTATTAAAAACATGTTACTCACTGCAAGAGCTCGTTTGTTGTGCAAGACATATTGACACCTCAACGAATTTGATTTCTTGATTTCCACAAACATGTTTTGTCATATCCCTATGAACTATGCCATTGGACTACTGTTGAAACATTTTGACATTCTAATTGTTTGTATTTTCAACTATCTAGTGAGAAATTTGATTATGGAACAGCTATTCACTTTGCGTCCAGATTTTGAACCTGGATCTAATATCATGTGTAAGAGCCCTATCCTAGGCTAGTGGAGATTTCTTTGAGTTGTTGGTCCTGTTGAATGCTCCTCTCGTCTGACCCAACTGGATTTACCTCCTAGCCAACTAGGGAATAATTCCTAACCCAGGAAGCCTCCACAGGTTCCCTAGCCCTCCGAGCCCAAGTCCAACCAGATGTAGTGTGTGTGTCCAAGATGAATGATCCAGACTAAGATCAATAATATTTCCCTCCTCTCAACAACCCAAGAAACCTCCACAGGTTCCTAAGGTCTCCAAAAATCACAACAAATCCTAAAATCACAACCAACCCCAAAATCATAAACAAGACTCAACCTCCCCCTTTCTCCTTTCCCCCTTCCCTTTTTATACCCTCCCTCTCTTGTTCATCTCAACCACCTCTCATTAATGTCATTAACTTCTCAGCCATCCTTATAGTTGACTTCTCTTCTCCCAATTAAAGCTAGAAGTACATTTGGAAATGTGACATGAATATAAAATTGGGAAATTAATGCGAGAGGACGATGTCTTCTCCCAAGTAAATTTGGAAGTACATTTGGGAATGTGAGATGAATATATATATTGATAATTAAATGGAGAGGACTATGTCTTCTCCCAAGTAAATGTGAGCATACATTGGAGAATGTGAGATGTAATTAAATGGAGAGGACTATGTCTTCTCCCTAATAAATGTGAGGGTCAATTGGGGAATGTGAGATGAATATATATATTGATAATGAGTTGGAGAGAACCATGTCTTCTCCCAAGTAAATGTGAGGCTACATTGGAAAATGTGAGATGTAATTAAATGGAGAGGACCATGTCTTCTCCCTAGTAAATGTGAGGGTACATTGGGGAATGTGAGATGAAAACATATATTATTTGAAATAATGGAAGGGGACCATATCCTACGTAAGATTCAATTTGAGAAGGTAAGTTGTGAATTTGAATAGTAGAAATCATGAATTTTATATTAGACCAATATTTCTCAATATTTTCAAATAATGTAAACATTAATAAAATTTGCAAGACAAGATTTAAGTGGGGCATTATAGTAGTAGATAGACATGTTGAAGATATAATTCACTTTCTACCAACTGGAACTGTGGCAGAAGGTTACTCCGTCAAGCAGAAGAAGGACCTAGTGATGCACGCGACAGATTTTTCTGACATTGTGTGGCATCTGTACAAGTTGGGGAATAATGAGATACTACGAAGGTATGTATGAGAGTTTGAATGAAGTAGCATCCTCGAAGATGCACATGGGGGCCCTGCGGGAGGTCATTATGCAGAGAGAGCAACTGCGTGGAAGGTTCTCCATGCAGGGTCATGGTGGTCGACCCTTCATTAGGATTCAAAAGCACATTGCAAGGCATGTGATGTATGTCGAACAATAGGTAAGCCATCACGGAGGGACAAGATGCCTTTGAATCTGCAGCTGACATTGCAACCCTTTAAGAAGTGGGCGATCGACTTTGTAGGACCTATCAAACCTCAAGCAAAAACAAGTGTGAGATATATTATTAATGTAACAAAATACCTGATGCGTTGGAAAGAAGCACAACTGGTAAAAGATTGCATGGCCATGAGAGCTATGAAGCTTCTGTTTGACCACATATTAACACGATTCGGTTGTCTGAAGATCTTGATGAGAGATCATGATACACATTTCCAGAATGAAACGATCAGTGTGCTAATGGAAGAGTTCCATGTGTATCATCAGAAAAGTACACTGTATCACACACAGGCTAACAGGACCGTAGAAGCGTTTAACAAAGTATTGGTGACTGCGCCGACAAAAGTATGCAATGCGCAACAAGGTGACTGGGCCCTACGCATACTTGCAGTATTATGGGCTTATAGGACAACATGGAAGAAATTGATAGGACAAATGCCTTTTAGGCTGGTCTATGGAGTTGAAGCCATAATGCCAATGGAGTATATCATGCCTAGTCTATCATTAGCATCACTCATAGGTATGATGGACCGTGATGCCCTGGAGGAGATGCTTGCGCAGTTGGAGGAACATGAAGAAGAATGATTTTTGGTTGGATTCCATCAATAGGTACAAAAGCAATGCAAAAAGGCCTGGCACGATCGACATATCAAGTTGTGCACTTTTAAGTTAAACAATTTGGTGTTGTCATATGACAGCAAGTTTGAAAAATTCCTAGGGAAGCTCCAAATGCATTGGATGGGACCATATGTTATTAAGGAAATCATATATGGTGGCACGGTTGTGGGCATTATGATACATATGTTGTACTTGATGGCAACCCACTCATATCAGATGATAAATTATAGTACAACAAAGTTCACGCACTTTCATGAATATAAACGTTTCTTTCATGTAGAGAAAAGTTCACACACTTTCATGCAGAGAAAAGTTTATTTCATGTAGAGAAAAGTTCACGGAATTTTATGCAGAGAAAAGTTTATTTCATGTGGAGAAAAATTCACGGACTTTTATGCAGAGAAAAGTTTATTTCATGTAGAGAAAAGTTCACAGAATTTTATGCAAAGAAAAGTTTATTTCATGTGGATAAAAGTTCACGCACTTTCATGGTTAGTTCATGGTATTAGTCCAACAGTTTTTGATCCTATGGTTGTGGTCCGTGGTATTGCATCCAAAAGTGTTTATCCCAAGTATTGGGTTCATGGTATTGTGTTATTATGGTTTTGGATCGTGGTATTGTGAAAGGCCTAAGACTATAAAAGAGGAAGGAGATCATTTGGCAAAGCATCATCTGAATTATTGAATATCTGATAAAGTGCTAGATTTGGAATACTGTGATTGGGTTATGGTGCAGATCTGGATCTGAGCTAAAAAGGGATCTCACCGGTTGATGGACAAAAAGATCTAAGGATAGGTCGGGATCAAATGGTTTGAAATGAACTATCTCTATATATTTGATTATGCTTGTAATGATCTGATCTGTGTATAACTTAATTTTGAAATTGCTACAAGTCATGTTTGAATATTTATAGATCTGTATGTGGGTTGGCTTTTGTGTAAGCGCGTATGTATATATGTCCCAGGTTCTTTTGTAGAAGCTTGATTGCTTGAAGGAGATCCTTGGAACAATGGGAAAGAAGCTTAAGAAGAAAGCACATAAGCAGAAGAAGACATCTCAGAAGAACTATGACAGTGGGAGAATCTATTGGGGATTAGGTGTAAGAAGCTCTTCAAATTCAGAATCATTTCAGAATGAAGATGAACTATTAGGTATGAATTTGCTATCCTCTAATGTTCCAGCTATCTATCCATTTGGAAAAGATGAAAGTGATAGCGAAACAACTGAATTTGCTCTTATGGGTGAACAAGAAAGATATCAAATAGAGGCAGAATTTAAAAGGCTTTCTTCTTTCATATCACTGGGAGGGGCATCAAATATGAGGCATAAGCATTGTTTTCCTTTAAAGAATGACCATTGTCCTCCCCCTTACAATCAGTAGCATAATGAAGTGGTCTTTGGCATTCTTGGTTTAGTGTTTTATCTTTTCATGGCCAAAAATGGTGCCTTATCCACATGAGAAATCCTTTCAAACATTGACAAGGAAAGAATACAATGCAAGAGAGAAATAAGAATTAACATAAAATATTCCTTGAAGAGTTTGATTCAATTATTTCTTTGTCTCTACAACCAACATGAAACAACTACTAATAAAAATATTTAGCATTTATCAACTCAAACATAACATCAATCAGGTTATTAATCTCTGTCAAGTCCTCCACTCCACAGAGTGATATATTCCAGGATTGTCTCCACCAACTCTCATGTTGCCCCATTAGTTTTTTTCTGGAAAACACTTTCTTTAACATATGTGCTTCAATTTCCACATGTCTAATACAAGGCATGTTCATAATTTTTGATATTTGAAAGACCATCATTGATTCGTTTTCTTGTTCCTAGGCATTTTCCTTCCGTGCATTGTTATTCTATTCAAGTAAGATCACTCAATGGATACTACAAACCTCCATCACCACCTTAATGTACCAATTTTCTATGTCTCACATGCTTTTTTTGTCTAGGTCTTCATTCTCCTTGCGTTTCTTTGTATACAAGTGATTTCCTTGCTCTCGTATCACATCTCTCAAGTCAACACTGTGTATCTTATTTTCCCAACCTAGGGTTTTGATTTGGTGTACTCTACCCTTTGAGTCGGCACGTCTATACTACTCATTATCAATACTATCATGGATTTTTATTCTCAAGTGATATATACATATCTGTGTGCTCTTGGGTGTCATCTTGATGGATTTTCACTACTAGATCCATGATATTCTGTTTCTATCATTGTACTAACTAGAACAACTCTCTTTATTATTAACTTCACTTTTCTTGATATTGCATGGTTTCTTTTGACGTATTCGCTTAACCCTTAGACTCTTAATTCATTATATAGATGGTGTTTATTTTTTCATGAATGCTATTATTCTTGAATTGAATTGATATATTTCAAATTATCTACTCTCGCATTCCAATGTATAATCTTAATGCATAATGTTCTTGGAAAGAAGGTCTAATTCGAACAATAATGCATAGATCTGGTATCTTTTGACTTGTGTTGTTGATTCCCTAGCAATATGCCCAGGTTTGTACACTTTGAATTCATTATTCTTGTAACTACCCCATTCTTAGAGTGCAAATTAAGTAACACATGTTGCAGTCTCACTTTTGCAACCATTCTAGATTCGCTTTTTTGGAAGACTATGTAGCTCATCGTAACTCATAACTATGCATTCCTCTACCTCAGGATTATTAGTGGCATTTTGTAAGTACATATTGTTATCTATGTAATGTTCCACATAGGTCTGAAGACTAACGTAGGATTTCCTTTGAATAGTAATAGCTTGGGCCTTCTCTGCACAGGTAACAACTCTGTCAATACAAACGGAGATGCCAGACTGTGTAACGATTCATGCCAATATAGTATTGGCCAGTGTTGGTGTCATAACGTTTCTACTGCCATGTTGAGTAACGCTAACACTCTGGTCCAATGCAACGCTGCCATTTCCATAACATTGTCATCTATGCCTACTAACCCAAATTTAGGTTATAGTGATTTTGGAGTGACAATTATCGTTTCCAATACATAATTGCCCAAATTCTTTGGAAAATTCTATGTTAATATGTGGGCCATATGATTTGCCTGAATTCCTTCCTATTTTATTTATTTGTGACAAGGGAGTGTCATCATCATCTACTTTATCTAGTTCATCACCATTAGATTCATCGTGTACATCTTTATTCTCTATTGACCTACTACTTTGGTCATTGGTGGACATTAAAATAATTAGATTTCATTTATCTATGTCTATAAATGAAATATAAAACTCATAACAGAGGTCTATTAAAAGTCTATACTGCTGAATATCAATAAAAAAAATGTATGTGAGATTGAGTAAGACTTTAAGTGGATATTAACAAAATTGAATTCGATAAGTTTCTATGTCTAATTCCATTCAATGACTCCTATATTGTAAACATAAACACAAGTTGACCAATCACTCTCAGGTGTGCTCCCTAATGTGGATTTGTCTTTATCCATCATTATCTAGAGAACTTAGTTACACAGGGAAAATAGACTGCGTTGGGGTTATTTTGCAAAGAGTTTGTATTTGATATTCAATCTCTATTTTACTTGTAATCATGAAAAGGCATGGATAATGAATGAAGGTTAGGCACCTGGTCTATAGATTTCCTCTCTATTTTGTGTATCAATCTCTATTATTGATGTTTGTAGCCTTCTCATTCAAATCTGATTAAGTCAATTTTATAAGATTGTGTGGGTCTCTCTCCCCTGGTTTTAATGGGGTTGTTATAAATCTGAGCAATTTTCCTTCACCACAAAGGTTTCTAGCTTAGGACATTTGCCTCTGATATGAGTTTGAGTGACCGGGATAGGACTATGTTTCCAAAATTGATCATAAGGTTCACGAAATATCAATCCAATGAGATCAACATTGCAAACATCGTGTTGGCAAATATGTCACCAGTATTTGAAACACTGAAGGAGATTCATCCAGAGTGGATGCCTCATTGGAGTTCTCCATCTGTTATGCACCATGCAATAATTGTTGGCATCCTCTTTTCCTCAACCTTAGGTTACATCATGTCAGCCAATTTTTCTTTGGATTGTTTGCTTTCTGGTTTTATTGTTTTTCCTTGTTACCTGTACCTACTCATTTTTTTTTTAAATTCCTTGATTATTTTCTAGGTTTCTTTATCTTCACAAAAGAAGTAAAAAAAAAAAATAATAGACTACATAACAAAGCACACTTAGCAACAAAATTAGGGCTTACATCAAAAGTAAAGATACTCTATATACCCGATCCCAGTTTGAGAATATGTAGTTTGTATGTGCATACAATGTAAAATTATCTTAATTCAACTTAAGAAGGTAGATCCAACTTGAATACCCGGTAAACAGATAAGTAAACTAGTGAAAGTTCTGGCCAGTCAAAACTATACAGAATATTTCAAAAGGTAATAATTTATACAAGGCAAGGCAATTACAAATAGTTACAGTCCATTACTGGCAAGTTCCCCTTACAGGTTGAGAGATAGCAACTATCGATTTGTCTCCATGCTCAAACGTCTAAATTTGAGAAGGCCAATTGTCTAGTGCTCACGAAGCCACTGCTATAGGGATCAATCATCGGACTTCATGTGCCAACTAGAGCCATGTCAAGTACCTACAACAGAGCTACATTGGGTCAAACCTAACACAAAATGGCTCTCACATTCAAGTTCCTACGACCACTCTAATCATCCACCCCCCCAAGCTATTTTTGCTATGTCTCTATTTGAAATGCTTCATGCAATAATTTGGTTTTATATTCCTTTGGGACTTAAGAGATTTTGGACCTATTTTGAAAATGAATGATATTTAAGCTTCTTTCCTTTACCAATGCCTATATTGAGTGGTTATATGAAATATAACTTCTTTTATATCATTTTTTTAGCATCGATTGAGAATGAATCTTCAATAGGTTGCCATTAAATCACATGGAAGTTTCTCCTTAGTTACTTCTATTTTTATGTTTTTGAAGGCTGATGGAAAATTCCATGTCATGGCATGGTCATTCCATGACAGGTTAATGTCATAGCAAGCTAACCATTAGCTTATGAAGAAAAAAATGTTGACATCATCATGCAGATTGTTGACGTCACAATGGTGAGATGAGGCTTGTTGTTTAATCATACTTTCCTCCTATACAACCTTCAATAAAAAGACCACAATATTTCAACCATAGATCCAATTTGAACAATTAAAAGTGCATCGAAAACTAGATTCTGATGGTAGGCAATCATGTATGATGAAACACCTGTGTTATTTTCTGAATCTAATCTGCGATTTAAAAGTTGTGGTCTTTCCATTTGATGGGCTACATTGTTGCTTAACTCTCTGGCCTCTTTCCTTTGATTTTTCCTCTGGTCTTCCCCATCAAAACTACCACAACACATCCTTGAATAGCATCCATAAGTGTTCCTATCAGGACAAATAACACTGATGAGCCTATCCAAAATGGGGCTCAATGACCATTTCTTTATCTTGTTAATCTAGCGTGACTTAAAAATGAGATGTTGGGAAATTGTGATTATGCACGCATTAAATCCTTATATGTTTTCAGTACTCTGTAAATATTATTAAGAAACTTATTTGCAGTTTTTCTGGTTATTGTTGGTGTGAGAGTCAAACTCTTCTGAGTTTTATCTCTCTTTATATTGAAAAAAAGCTCAAAAGAAATTGAGGATAGTGCATGAACTTATATTTCCTATACAATTTTTTTTGGGTGCAAGTATTCTTTGGTTATTAGAAATAAATAAGGTTAAGATCATCACTCCTAAGGTAGATGAAGTTCAGAATTCCATCATTGTTATGCAATTTGTGCACTGACAAAGCCTAGAGAAGAGTATTCATCAGCAATCCACAAACCAATGAAGTGCATGATAATCATAGAATTTCCCTTTGAACCATAAGCTTCACCAGATTGGATTTTATTTATTCATAAAATGATCAAAAAAGAGAAATCATTAAAAGAAATAACTATTGCCAGCCCTTTTACTAGATTTCAACAAACTAACCCTGCTTAGCACTCTAGCTTTGTTGACTTGTGAAAATAATAATGGGCAGCTTAGGAAAAATAAAACAACCTATTTGAATGCACCAAATCTATGCCTCCCTAGTCTTGAGGTAAAATTTTCCACTAATTTCAACTTTCAAACAATACCAAATTCGAACGTGTGGCCTTATCCTCGATGGTCAATTTTAAGCACAGGAAATTAACATGACAAAGATTCAATCATGTCTTTCAACATCATAGTGTAATTATTAGCTATCTAGTTATTCACTAAAATGGGAAGAGAATGAATAAACTGAATAGTTTGTTGAAATGACTTGCTTGTCTAAGTTTGATTCTACAAAAATGGTGAAATTGTAAAGCACAAATGCAATCACTCCCGCTATAACTGCCCCCAACAAGGTCTTAATTGCTGAAGGAGAGCCTTCTAGCTTCACTTCCTGGCCAACATTCACTTTTTTTAGGGATTTCAGGGCTTCTAACTTAGCTTCTTCTCTCACGCTTTCAACCCCTGAAGATCGAAATTTCTACCTCAAAATAGAGTAAATCAAATCCATGCATTAGACAACTTCCTTCTCCCTAGTGACATAATTTATTACTATAAAAAGTCCATTAATGTGATAGCATGTTAGCTAAGCTAATACCATTTCAGTGGCTCTTTTGGCCCTTCCTTTTAGGGAGTGATAGAGGAGAACTACAATGGCACCTCTAAGCAGAAGGATAGTTTTTTTTGCAGTGGAGAGGCATCCAGAACTTCAAAGGGATTAAGCCCCTACGGTAATTCAATTAGCCCTTCTTCTTCTTCTTTGTTACTAGTGTTTTCTTCGGAAATATCAAACAAATTCCTCCCACCATTTCAAACAACATTAATGCAGGAAGCCCTCTTGTCCACTGTAAGGGAAGATTCCCCTCACAAAAGAGCAGTGTTGAGTGCAGAAGCCCTGGTGGATCTGGCAGCTATGATGGCATAATAATTTGCAGGAGGTAGTTCACTACATTTGTTTACGTAACTTGGGTTTATTAAGAATTTGTCTAGGCGACCTGAGGAGAGAATTTGAAAATCCATGGCCACTCATCGAACTATGGTGTACCGGCAAGAGGATAAACAATTGTTAAATGCAATGTGTGGATTTGGAATTATTTCGTGTTCACAGCTATCTCATGACCGATGGCACTCTCTAGAGATGGGGAGGAGAGAAAATTATAAAGCTCACTAATTCACCCCTAAATAGAAATGCGAGGTTGGGGTTAGCTCAATAATCAATAGTGATGTTGGGAGAGGATAGATGCAAATGCATAGTGGATTAGATAGATATGGAATAAAAAATATAGCAACAAATCAATCTTTGTAGCATTGGAGTTGGAAATAACTAAATTGGGAAAAGGAACAAAAGGATACAAGACAATGGATTCTCATTTCGGTTGGGTAAGTATATCAAGCCAGCTCTATTAGGCTTCTCTGCGGTTATGCAATGAACCCGTGTCAGCAGTAAACAACTTCCTATATATTGCAAATTTATCTTTCAAAAGAAATAATATCATAGCCTGCCCCTTTTACTTGGAATCCATTCAATTAGTAGATAAGCGAAGCCACAGTAGCAGCTCAATCAACAAACTTCAGTAGGATCACAAAGCAACAAGCATTGACAACACACTGGTACCACACAATTTGAGGGGAATAAAAACACATTGAAAAGAATGATAAAGACAAAGCATAGTTATCTGGAAAGTATACGCTTACAAGATAACTACTAGCATCGAGATATAAGGATTCAAGCACAAACTCCAGCATATTCAAAATTGGTTATGTATTGATACTATTACCATACTATTACCATGCAAGTGTGTTCAACCAATTGTAATATACTTCTCTTGATTCATTTTCTAATTGTATAGTAATATTTAGTTCATAGGAAAACTGTACCCAAACAGAAGCAGAAACATATGCAGTGTACACCCTCAAGAAGTTGTCTTCCCATTAAAAAAATGTTATGAATGTTTATATTTATTGTTTTTTGGACAACAAATTTCATAAAATAAGTCATGATTGTATTAAACACACTCATGGTATTAAATACATTTTACTCAATGCAAGAGTTCTTTTGTTGTGCAAGACAAATTGACACCTCAACGAATTTGATTTCTTGATTTCCACAAACATGTGTTGTCATCTCCCTAGGCACTATGCCATTGGTCTATTGTTGAAACATTTTGACATACTAATTTTCTAGATTTTCAACTATTTAGTGAGAAATTTGATTATGGAATAGCTATTTAGTGGGCTTTGGGTCCATATTTTGAACCTGGCTCCGATACCATGTGTAAGAGCCTTATCCTAGGGTCTTCTAACATATCTATTTCTCTAGAATTTAAATGCAATAAGAGGTAATAGTTAACTTACTCACAAAACTTTTAAACAATGAAAATTTTAACATCTAAATCCTAATCCTTATAACTTATAATGAACATTTCCTTTCAATAAATTTACATGAGTAATATATAGAGGAATACCTGTACCGGTGGCGAGTGGAGATACCTTTGAGCTGCTGCTCCTGTTGAACACTCCTTTCGACTGACCCAACTGGATTTACCTCCCAGCCAACTAGGGAGTAATTCCTAACCTAGGAAACCTCCATAGGTTCCCTAGCCCTCCGAGCCCAAGTCCAACTAGATGTAGTGTGTGTGTCCAAGATGAATGATCCAAACCAAGATGAACAATATTTCCCTCCTCTCAACAACCCAAGAAACCTCCACAGGTTCCTAAGGTCTCCAAAAATCACAAAAAATCCTAAAATCACAACCAACCCCAAAATCATAAACAAGACTCAACCTCCCCCCTTTTCTCCCTTTCCCCTTCCTTTTTCATATCCTCCCTCTCTTCTCCATCTCAACAACCTCTCATTAATGTCATTAACTTCTCATCCATCCTTAAAGTTGACTTCTCTTCTCCCAAGTAAAGCTGGGAGTACATTTGGAAATGTGACATGAATATAAAATTGGGAAGTTAATGGGAGAGGACCATGTCTTCTCCCAAATAAATCTGAAAGTACATCTGGGAATGTGAGATGAATATATATATTGATAATTAAATGGAGAGGACTATGTCTTCTCCCAAGTAAATGTTAGGGTACATTGCAGAATGTGAGATGTATTTAAATGGAGAGGACCATGTCTTCTCCCTAGTAAATGTGAGGGTACATTGGGGAATGTGAGATGAATATGTATATTGATAATGAGATGGAGGGGACCATGTCTTCTCCCACGTTAATGTGAGGGTACATTGGAGAATGTGAGATGTAATTAAATGGAGAGGACCATGTCTTCTCCCTAGTAATGTGAGAGTACATTGGCGACTGTGAGATGAATACATATATTATTTGAAATATCGGAAGGAGACCATATCTTACCTAAGATTCAACTTGAGAAGGTAAGTTGTGAACTTGAATAATAGAAATCATGAATTTTATATTAGACCAATATTTCTCAATATTTTCAGATAATGTAAACATTAATAAAATTTGCAGGATAAGATTTAAGTGGGGCATTATAGTAGCAGATGGAGATTTTGAAGATATAATTTACTTTCTAACAATTAGAACTGTGCTAGAAGGTTACTCTCTCAAGTAGAAGAAGGAACTAGTGGTTCACGTGATAGATTTTTCTGTCATTTTGTGGCATTTGTACAAGTTGGGCAATAATGAGATGCTTCGAAGGTATGTACCAGAGTTTGAATGAAGTAGCATCCTTGCGGACGTGCATGGGGGCCCCGTGGGAGGTCATTATGCAGGTAGAGCAACTACGTGGAAGGTTCTCCGTGCAGGGTTGTGGTGGTCGACCCTTCATTAGGATTCAAAAGCACATTGCAAGGCATGTGAGGTATGTCAAAGAATGGGTAAGCCATCACAGAGGGACGAGATACCTTTGAATCTGCAACTAACGTTGCAGCCCTTTAAGTGAGTGATCGACTTTGTAGGACCTATCAAACCGCAAGGAAAAATAGGTGCGAGATATATTATTAATGTGAAAAATACCTGATGCATTGGGATGAAGCACAACCGATAAAAGATTTCATAGCCGTGAGAGCCACATAGTTTCTATTTGACCATGTATTGACACGATTCGATTGTTCGAAGATCTTGATGAGAGATCATTCTACACATTTCCGAAATGAAACACTCAGCGTGCTGACAGAATTTTTCCATGTGTATCATTAGAAAAGTACATCATGTCACACACAAGCTTACGATACCATAGAAGTGTTTAAAAAAGTATTGGTTATTGCGCTACCAAAAGTATGCAATGCGCAGTGAGGTGACTGGGGCCTATGCGTACCTACAATATTATGGGCTTATAGGACAACATGGAAGAAACTGATGGGACAGATGCCTTTTAGGCTGGTCTATAGAGTGGAAGCCATAATGCCAATGGAGTATATTGTGCCTAGTCTACGCATAACAGAGCTCACAGGTATGATGGACCGTGATGCCCTAAAGAAGAGGCTCGCGCAGTTGGAGGAAAACAAAGAAGAACTATTTTTGGTTGGATTCCATCAGTAGGTATAAAAGTAATGTGAAAAGGCCTAGCATGATCGACATATCAAGTTGTGAACTTTTAAGTTAAATAATTTGGTGTTTTTATATGACAACAAGTTTGATAAATTCCTAGGGAAGCTCCAAATGCATTAGATGGGACCGTATGTTATTAAGGAAATCATAGATGGTGGCATAGTGTAGCTAGTGAAACTGAATGGTGAACTCTTCCCAGGAAAAGTAAACGGTAGTCGGTTGAAGCCATACACAGGTGGCCTGACCATCTATGTAGTTGCAGGAGGTACAATAGACAACTTCTTAGTGCGCTACCGATCTTGCAATGGTCTGGGTAGAGTTGGGAGGTCTCCATGCGAAAATCTCTGCACTGACAGAGTGACTTGAGGGTAAGTCACAATGTTTTTGTTGGGATCCTGTTGGGTGCAGGATCCCCCAAGGGAAGTTTTGGGGCTTAAAGCCCAAATTTTGACCAAATACGATGTAGAGACTTTGCATTTTATGGGCGAGACGCGCGAACTTGTAAATGAGTCATAGGGTTTCCCACCCTCATTTTTGTAATGTAATGTTAGCTTTAGAGATCTACCCATGGTCTGCAGACCATGGGATTGTATAGATAGAGAGAGGCTCTAAGTTGTAGAGAACGGAATCAATAGTCATGAATGATGAAGAATTGAGTCTAATCTAACTGTAGAGTCGAGTATTTGGGTCATAGAGTAGGAGAAGGCTCTGCAGCTAAGTGTACAGAGGCCTAGTAGTCCGCAACTAAGTGCGCAGACCCCTACAGCTGAGTGCGTAGGGTAAGTAGAGTCTGTAACCTTTGGAGAAGTAATAAAGAGAATTTTCAAATCATTTATGTATATCTTTTTCCTGGTTTGTGCATTGAATGTATCAAATATAAATTACATTTCTATTATTTATATGATGCATGAACTTATATGAATGTGTTGATAAAGTGAATATAAGATAAAGTATCTATTTACGTGAAGATAACTAACTGTTATAAGAAGATAAGTAAGATCCATGGTGTAACTTGGGGAATTAGCACAGATCGTTGCCTGGGCAGTGCTAAATCACCTTAGCCCTGGTGACGGCTACGCGAAGGAGATTTTAACAGATTGCGAAGGTATCACACGTTAGGACAGTGTGCAAAGTGATGTGCACAAAGCTATTCACAGTTGGACTAAATTGACCCTTCAGACATCTCCAAGGTGTAGAAACTTGGTTCCAGCATCTCCCCATACTGCTTCAGGTGAGACCTAATTCCATGCTTCCTGACCTGTTTCTGAAAGGGCTAGTAGTATAGGGGTTTGTTTGGATAATTAACTTTGAACTTGGGTCAGGCCCCATCAAGTCAACAATTTGGATATATCTCTTGTTGCATATGTCTTGTACATCTTGTAAGTTACGTGGAACACCACAACGCATGTGACGAAACCACACATAGACTATACCACATGGTTTTTTGGATTTACTCGCTCATCTTTCAGCAGTGAACATGATTAGTTGAGAATAAAAACCCTCATAGCATGTTTTTGTTTCCTACTTACTTCTTTTCTTTATGGCCAATTTAGGTCTCGAAATAACCAAGTAGCAATCAGCACACATAGTAAGAAAATTGATGCTAAACACGGAGAACCATATCACTATGCAATCTAAAGAGGAAGAAGAGTTACTCTATGGGATGTGTGCGATGCCCATATAGATAGGGGAAATGCACACTATGATTATTCAACCACCTCAATATATGCATAGACTTGGTCAACTACCACTGCTTATTATCAAGCTTTAGTCCCCGTAAGCTATTAATGAATCTATTGTATCAACTACTACTACAACATCTATATCACCATCCAAGATTAGTGTGAAGGAAATCTACAATGAACCTATTGGCCATAAAAGTGTTTGCTAATGGAAAATAAATCATGAAGAAAAAATACAGAATTTACCTCAAGAGGAAATACTTTCTACTTCTACCCCAATGTTAGATGTGGCATCATAGCATTTCATGCTATTACCAATGTTGTTTTGTTTAGGAGTGCTTGACGAAATGAAATAGAAAACAAGAAAGCCATAGAAAATTACTATACCTTCCTCTCTCTCTCTCTCTCTCATGAGAGAATACCTCCATAAAGGAGATGAAGCTACCATTTCACGAGTTTGCTAGGTAGCTTAGGCATTTTCTCTTCTTTCAACAAATATTCTTCATATTCATGTGGAAAATCATATTTGAACAATAATAGTAATTAAAATATTTGAAATTAAATGTCTCTTCTCTACATCATCCACATGATAGTCATCTAAATAGCAGTGCTTTGAACAATGATTGTTCCTTCTATCACAATAGAATATTGTTACTTATGAGTTACCTATATGTTATTTGTGTATTATATGACTGGTGGTACTTGTATACTGTTACTCCACAAGTTGCAACACTCTGTTCCTCTAAGTCACAAGTTATAATAACAATAATCCATACTCTAGCGGAGGACTAGCAGCACATTGTCGATATGAGATCCGGTTGTTGTTGTTCAATAATGTTGGCATTATTAGGATCACATTTATTGCTTGATATCAACATTGTATTGTTTCTTCAAATGAATAACATTGCGACATGCATTGAACCCATTACTTGTCGTAACAACCAAAATATACAACTCTATGGTCGAATTTCTCATCCATGTAACCCCCCATAGCTTGAAGAATCAAACTACTATAGTGATAGAGTTGAAATGGTAAGATAGACAGTTATTGAGAGCCAAAAAATGCATCTAGTGACCTTTGAACTTTAAGAAACACAACAAGATATGGGGATGAATTCATGAGAAAAATCAATTTCAAAAATTGCTAAAACATCTCCCTCTGAAGCAAGTACATTCATCATGACACCAGTAATCAAACTATACAAATGATTATGCAAGACTATGTGCAATGCATGCAGGTGGGTCCATGGTAGTTAGGTCTCTAAATAGATGCCACAAGTGTTCTATCCCCTAAAGACACAAGTGTTTTTTAAATTATATTTCTTAAAATGTTTGCTTGTTTAAAGCCATGTTCATTTCAATTTAAAGTCATTATGAACACAAATGAAACTTTTAAGGACATCATGCATTCATACTCTTAACATGGGTCCACAATATTTAGATTGACAAGAGGCATAACTAACATACAGATGGTATACATTATGATTTTCCAAATAACATAATCATGCATATCATGACATTATACTTTATCATTTACGGTTGCAATTCACATTGCAATGTTTTATCTTTGCAGGTTCTTATGTTGTTATTAAGCCACCCCTACTTAGTCCAATCTACAACATTGTTCATAATTGTTTTAATAAAACCATACCTTCTACAAAATATTGTTATACATAAGACATTTTTTCCAATATGTTTAGAACACATTTTTCATGCATCAATGTTCTCAATAATTCAACATGTAGAAAGGTAGTGATCCTATTACTTTTCATTAACAAATTTCATGCATAAAATGTAAGCATAATAGATAAGAATGCATTTACGAGATGCTACATCCAAGTTACATTAAAACTAAGCTTCTATAAATTTTTATTTTTTTTCCAAACAACAGTTAAGGGAAAAATAATTTAATCATTAACATTTTTCGTAGTTTCTAACCAATCCAACATTACATTTCATCTATGCATATGCATGTGCATCTAATAAAAAATTATTAATGCATACTAGTTAACATCACCCTCGAATCATCAATTCGTAGATTTGTGAGGCTTAAAGAGCAAGGTAATCAATATTTGATCTTATTGCTACTATCATTAAGTTGATAGAACCATCTAGGTAATCACTATAGTGACCTTACTATAACATGATCCAAGTTATTGTCACCTTCAAGAACTTTTAGTTATAAATATCCATTATTTAAACAAGTATTCACTTTTTCAATTAGTTTGGTTTCATGCATACAATATTGTCATGCATAAAAATATATGCAAATATTCATTAATATCTAAAATTAAATATAGTCAAGGTAACAAAACAAACATTTTCAATTTCGCACAATGTATTGTTTCCAACAGACTAACATATGAAATAAACACCATAAGCATTTATTTACAACCTGCATTAAGATTTAATCAAGACCAATTCATCCATATAAGCCATTATGAACACAAAACCAAATTTTATGTACATCATGCATTCATACTCTCATCATAGGTCCACAATATCTAGATTGACAAGAAACATAAATGACATACATATGGTATACATTATTATTTTCCAAATAACACAATCATGCATATCGTAACATTATATTTTTTGATTTATAGTTGTAATTGATATCGCAATGTTTTACCTTCGCAGGTTCTCATGTTTCCATTAACCCAACCTTGCTTAATCCAATCAACAACATTAGTCATAATTGTTTTAATAAAATCATAGCTTCTAAAAAATATTGTTATACATAAGACATTTTGTCAATACATTCAGAATCCATTTTCCATGCATCAAAGTTCTCAATAAGTCAACATGTAGAAAGGTATTGATTCTGTGTTTTTTTATTAACCAATTTCATGCATTAGATGTAAGCATAATAATTAAGAATAAATTTGCAAGATGCTACATTCAAGGAATTTTAAAACAAATATTCTAAAAGTTATTTTTTCTAAAATGAGAGTTAAGGGAACAATACTTTAAACATTAGCATTATCATAGTTTGTAACCAATGCAACATGTCATTTCATTTATGCATATGCATCTAATATACATATATTAATGTATACCAGCTAATGTCACCCTCGAATCATCAATTAATATAGTTATGAGGCTTAAACAACAATATAAGCAACATCGAACCCAATTAGTACTATCATTAAGCTGATATAACCATATAGTTAATCACTTTAATAACATTACTGTGTCATGATCCAAGTTATTGCCACCTTCAAGAACTTTTAGTCATAAATATGCATTATTTAAATAAGTATTCACTTTCACAATCATTTTAGTTTCATGCATACAACACTATCATGCATTAAAGTATATGGAAATATTCATTAATGTCTAAAATTCAATATAGTTACGATAACAATATAAATATTTTCAATTTCCCACAATGTATTGTTACCAACATACCAACATATTAAATAAAACCCATAATCATTTGTTTAAAGATTGAAATAAGCTTTAATGAAAACCAATGTATGCATATATGTTTTAATGGTTAGTCATGTAACATTAACTAATCAATTCTATAAAGAATCTTAATGAAGCCATGAAAAGACTCAACGAACAGTTAGTTATTATAATAAAGTCTCATTACTTGAAAAATTGTTTATTTTTACATCTAAAGTGGTTCCTTCAATGTATTTTTAAAAAATTATATTGTCCTCTTCAAGGACATTCCCCATCTTTTACATTCATGCATTTATTCTTTGAAAATAGTGCATTGTAACTTTATTCATGTTCATTAAATGTATCATTAATATTTTGATATTTGCAAAGGTTCATAGTCAACTCTCACCTTCTAGTGTGCACTTAGAATTGTTCATAGGTGTAACATAGGTTTTACTTTCTTTTATCCTCATCAAGATTCAAATATAATGACCACATTTTTGCATCAGAATTTATTACTTACTACTCTTCAATCTGGTTATAAACATGCATGATGCATCTCATGTCGAAAATAGTCTACTGCATATTTCAACATTTAGATTGTTACAATCATACGTAATCTTATGCCCACTAGTGCCATACCTTTATTTATTTTCTACTTACCATTTCCCAAAAGGCATCAGTGATGCAAACTTCAGCTCTGATACCACTTGTAACATCCCATGGTAACCTCGGATGAAAATTCGTGGAGTTAGAAAATTTTTACACAATCTACTCATGGTTAAATATCCAAATTACTATTCCAAATTGCTCATTAACTAATAAATGGAATTTTCATCATTACATAGAGTAAGTTACATAACTATTAACAACCATTGTTGGAGCATATTAACATAAAATTTATGATGTATCCTTGCATCATTTTCATCATTCCTTTAGCTTGATTACCTAATAATATACTTGATATTATAAACATCACATCATGAAAAGAATCGGCATCCTCAAACTGACATAATAAGCAATCACATCAATAAATATTGATATACCCTAGAAACCCTGTAGGGTAAAAACCAACAAAGTATAAGGGAGTTCACTCCTTAGGGTGTTTACCCCTCAATGAATGGCTTATAAGGGAGTCCATCCCTTAACCATTGTCATAAAATATTACAAGGAAATATCATTTAAATACAACATATATAGCTTAAATCTATTACAATCATCATGATATCATTTACCTACAAATCATCAATATTTATATATTTGTCGCCTCGTTGTTCTATCAGTGGACCATCATGCATTTAACACTCTCTAATCTGCATGGACCATTAATTATGTACATGCCACTATGTTAAACATAATCTATCATTTGAACAAGTCACCATCCTTTAGTGCCATTGTTGTATTCATCAAACTTTGATTTCATGATTAGATAATGTATTAATCAACCAATAATCAATTTTAATTGTGATTCATCAACATTTATTCATGTTCATACATGAAATGTAAATAAAGTATCACAACATGCTATTGCTCATGCATGAATTATAAACAAATAATTATCAAGCATGTCAAAATAAATACAACATTAATATGTTTCTTCTCGCACAAGCACATGTTCTTTTCTAAAGGATAGCCATTGTAACGATCCTTTTTTCATTTAAAGGACACTAGCATTTGAGTATGATTCTTGTGAATGTAATTAGATCAAACTTATCAAAAGAAATCTAGCCCCTCAGCTTCTCTTTGTGTATGTAACTAAGTAATTGTTTTTCACAATACAACAAAATTTATTATTATTATTATACATACAAATGCATGTCCCCTTCTAAGGTAAAGCTATAATGATATATTCTATGCTTGTGCATGCAAATTCATCTTCATTTTGACAACATTTCAACAATTTTCTTTCAAAGGATAACAATTTACAATAACTATAGTACTTGGAAATACATGCCCTACTCCAAATTCTAGGTTAGATTCAACACATTAATAATTATCTCTTGCATCCGACCACTTGTTCATTAATATGATAATTATTCTTCTTGCATAAACACACATCTCCCTTTCTCAAAAGATTCTAACTACATATTTCATGCTAATGCATAATCTTTTCCACAAAAGAATTAGCACATTCTTTCATGCAACATACGCTTTTACCCAAATCATATTAATACAATAACCCATATCCCCTTCAAGAAAATTAATATCATGGATCTAGTTTTATACATCTAAACAAATTTTATTTTAAAGGAAATGGTTGCTAATCTGGTGCATGCATACACATATTTTGTTTTTCCCTAAAAGTCAAAAGCATCGTAGCTATTATTTTTTCATGCATTTAATGTGTGTTTCTTCTTCAAACAATCAAATGCATGATACTTTTTCTT
The DNA here is from genome assembly GCA_000404065.3 of Pinus taeda. Taxonomy (NCBI): domain Eukaryota; kingdom Viridiplantae; phylum Streptophyta; class Pinopsida; order Pinales; family Pinaceae; genus Pinus; species Pinus taeda. The sequence continues at coordinate 62,131 of APFE030002077.1, read as the reverse complement.
TATGCATGTAAACCCAATTTTCTCTTTTCAAGATCGTGGAAAATAACCATATATTCATATAATATAAATTAATTCAATGATTATTAGTTTGTTAATCTCAGACATATTCTTTAAAGAAAACTAGTTCAAAAGTGGTTCTTTCCATGCAATCTAAGTTGATTTCTTTGTCTTTCATATGCATCCTTTTTCAAGAGAGACCTATGCCTTATATTTCCAAAAAATGAAAACACATAAGGTAATTAGTTTACACATCTACACATTCCAAAAGAGAATCCCACTTTCCAAGAAATATAAATGGATGGCATGAGAATTTAAAAGAAATCATTCAACAAAACCCTTCAACAAGATAAACAAAGTTTCCGTACACCCCTATGCCCAATAGCTCACGAAAGTTTTTTTCCAAAAATATTAACTAGTTTGTATTCATGAGAATCTCATGAATTCTTCTTGAGAATCATTAACTAATATATGTGCATAAAAAAAATATTAACCAATCAATACAGATAAAAAATTGATGAAATCTCCCCAAGGGATATACCATAAATTTGTGAATTATTTTCCAAAAACAACAACTAATATTTACATAACACATATTATTGTACCTTGAAGCAGAAGTTACCCTCAATTAACTTATCTTTTTGGCTTGTTGTAGTCCATCCAAATCTAAAATATTGCACATGGAAGAAGCAAAGACTTCAAAATCCACTCTAGAAAAAACCCTTGTTTAAAAACATTTCCTCCTTAAAATGTATGCAAGTGAAAATATAAGATGGGAATGGAGGATTAAGTAGTTTCAAAACTTTTTAGAGAAATTCTTGAGTTATTATTCTCATTAAGGTTTCATTTTATTTTTTATAATATCACACCACTTATTTGTTTTCACCTATCCATTTCAAGAATCAATACACAATTATCATGAGTTAGTTCTACATCCAATTGAATCTTGATTCTAACTGTAACTCTACAATATGATACCATGATATTAACCAATTAAGGCAATAATATTTCCATATTATACAAATGTTGTATGATGGTTTTGGAAAGAGTTATTTTAACATAATAATTAATAGTATTGTGGCTATTCTTTAGGGTTACTATGTCCTACTTGGCACCAAATTGTAATTTCTTCTTGATGTTAAATGTGTAGAAAATTAAAAATATTTATGAGTGTTGAATGTTGCACAATAGTTGTAGGGATATTGCAAATATTTTTGATCTACAGTTAAATATCGCTTAAAATTTGGATTTTCAGATAAAGATTATTTAATAAGGATCCAACATTCTATTGAATACTCGGATAACATGTGTGATAAACTAAATATACATGCATCAATGAATCATGCATGCAATATTAGAGTCATGACAATTATTTTCGGGTATTGCATGGAGTAGATATATGCCCATTATACAAATATACACTAACATGAAAATGCATCCCATGAATCCATACTTGATTCCTACCCATAACCATGAAACACCATACATTCATATTTCCTTTTCTTGTAATTATTGTTCTATAATGTACTCTTTAACATGGTGTTTACCCATTAAATAGATATGATGGAGGGTGATTGTTGTAGGAGCTTTGGAACTATTAATATGATCTCTGCAAATATTTGAATTCTTAAATTCTATACTCGTTTCGCTTATAAGGAATTATGGTTTTTTCCATGCATTCAAAATCTAAATCTATGAGAGAAACAAGAAATTTAAATTAGAAATTGAGATATTACATAGATTAAGATATGTTAGAAGCGTGAATTTCTATGTCCAGTTTTTCATTAAAAAAGTGGTTTGTATTTCGAAAGATTTGATTACTCTGGACCATTAATAAATTATGCATTAAGATTAATCTAAACTAGCGTGATACCCCGAGGTGATTGTTAATATTTGGTAATCACTTTGGTTCTTAAGTGAACTTGGTAATCCATATATCAAATAATATTGATCTAGAATAATTCTAACTGATAAAAGAATTGTTCCTTCTTATGTTGAGTTTTAGAATTTACGGGAAAAGACCTGAGTAATTATCCTTTTACTAGATAGTTAATATTAGTTATTTTTCTTTTATCCCCTAGGAGTTCAGAGAAATCAGGAGGGGAAAGGAAGAGGAGAGAAAGAAAAGTAAAAAGGCAAGACGATGCCCAAAGGAGGGTTCCTGAGCTGGACTAGAGCCAGTGGAAACTCTAGATCTCAAAATTGTTCTGTGAATGAGAGATTCTAGGTTGGAGTAGAAAAGAGTCTCGACGCTAGTGAATGAGTAACTGCTTCCTAAATAACTATTCTAGTTGGATAAGCATAGGGGGATGAACAAGAGGTAGTAGCCTAATCCTCATTAGATGGCTAGTAGAGTCTTGCCTAAAAATTCTAGAATCTCAGCTAACATATAAGTCTTTGAATGGGTCCTGAGTTGTTTAACATAATTATAAAAGAAAATAGAACTGTGTTAAGGAAGATAATATGAATAGTTTTTTCTTTTTATGTAAATGATTAACTCTGTGAATATGACTAGGAGGGTCAAATTTGATATTTTATGTATGCCAAGATAGTTATGTGTGAATGTCAATCGAAGGGTTAGGCCTGATATGTCTTTTCTTTTAAAAAAATGTGCATGAGAAAACAAAAAATGAAATGGTAACCTTAAGTTTTTTCTCTTTCAAAGAAATATTAACAATAGCTTGTTGTAACTATTCTCAACTCTTCGAAAAAAAATATTTTGTGTTCAACATAAGAATAAAAACCTAGAATCCTGTACAAATCACGGGAAGTGTTGGGGACCCTTGAGATAAAAATATTGTTAACATGATTTTTTGTGTACCAAGTAAATTATTATTTCAGAAAATGTAGTTAAGAAGAACTTAATTATCAGCTGATAGTCGGGGTAAGTAGGGGTATTTAACCATGAGAGGGTTCTAGCTGTAAGCCGGACTTACCCTTCTTGGTTGGTGTGAGTGGGCAAACGCTGGATGGTTCTCGGTTACAATGTTTCTTTAGGTCTTCAAAAAAATAAGAGTTATAAAGTCAAATGTTTATAATCAGAAATCCATGCTTAATTTTAAGAGCCCGTACTTACGTTAAACCACATAAGAACAAAAATAAGTTCATAAGGAGTAGTCTATAAAAGTATAAATGATGCCGTATTGTTTACTATAATCAATTACCCATTCAATTAGGCACTAGGTGAGTCCTTATTACAGATACAGAAGCAAGAAAGATTCTCATAATAAATAGGAAATAAAATCACAAACCATCATTGTAATAAATACATGAAACAAATTCGTTAACCTATTTGGTCCATACATGTTTAATTGATAACTTGAGCTTATGAAAATGTAGGAATTTCATTGATAGTTGGAAAAATATAAGAAAATACATGTGCAAGTTCCAAGACTGAGTAAGGACAAACATGAAGTAACATGGTAGGGTTTCTTCCCCAAAATTGCAAACCAAGCACTCAATACCAAAGGGCTATTACTTATCAATCAAGAAGAAGAATAATTACTTATTGGGTAGTTTGCGTAAATCACCAACAAAAAACTTGATTATAGATTCGCTGTCAATATGGAGCTTAAATTATATTAATTAAAGTACCTTAACAAGCTATAATTTTAGCCATCCATTCATAGTTGTAACTACATGGATAGGATAAAATCCCTATAACCATTTGCAATACAAGTAACACTTCAGGTAAATCCTTAAAAACCCCCATTAAGACAGTAGGATGCACTTGGGTACCGAGTATTCAATATGAGACGGGAAAAGGAACGAGTAGAGTCACGGCCACACCCAGGCTGGACTAATGACTCTGCCCTCCAAACAACATATGTAGATAATTAAAAAACTTGCAAAAAAACTAAAATTAGGGTAAACCATGAACTAGATCCACTGATGAAAGAGGAAGACCGATTTCTAGCAACTTACCAACTTGTAAAATTAGTATGCCAGAACGTGGATACCAATTGAATCCCCTGGCAAAATAACAAGACAAGATATTAGTCAACATGAGACTCATGAAGTGATGTTATTTCTTGTGGAAATGAAAAAGAAAAGAAAAGCATTGCGAATAAATGCAGGGTTTACCTTGATGTTAGAATTTTAGAGACATCTACCTTCGAGCTGAAGACCTGTCACTACGTTGACGTGGTTATGCGGCCTCCTCGTTCCGATGGTGAGAAATGGCCAAGATTCTAGTAGAGAGCTGTTAGGTCCCTATAATACCAGTGATGACCCCATTACTATTGTAGTTGTATCCCTTATTAATATTGTTGTGCCCTATTGTCCCCATATTTTTATTACTGTGCCCCATAGAATCCCTCTATTGTTAATTTTGTGGCTTTATATTATTATTGTTAGGTCGGCTGGGTTATATTGTGACTCCTTGGACTCCTATATATAGAAAGGAGGTTTTGTCATTTGAATCATCCAAGAATTGTTCATTTGTGTAATATAAAGGAGGTTTCCCCCTCGAAGAGGCTGAATTCTTAGGCATTGATCTCTCTTTTCTATCTTTTTGTGAGCTGGTTTCATAACATTTGGTATGAGAGCTTTGGATTCTAGGGTTTTACTAATCCAAATAGGTCATCGTGGTATTTTCACTATAAAATTTTTAAATTTTTTCTACAACGTTTCATAACATAAAAAAAAAACCATTTGAGATAAATTCTCACTAAACCTTGGGTCTGAATTTTAGAGCTTTTCGTGCTATATTTGCGAAGATATGATCTGAGGAAGTTGGTCTTTTTACAGACTCCTGAATTACATTCCAAATAGGTGACCTGGGGGAAATCGTCATAACTTTCTGTCTGAGCATTAGATTGAAATTTTGTAATAAGGTACAGAAAGAGGACGAACTATAGTCTCTTGTATATATTTTTCAGAGCCAAAGGTTGAAACAGTGACACGTGTCACTTCATACAAGTTCGCTCTTCTAGAAAGGTTTATAATCAGGTTATATTGGGAGATTGCGGATTACTCTTTCTTGGAGAATCCAATTTGGATCCGAGTAGTGGCATTGGAAGGAGGACGCATAGGGCTACTACAAATTTCAATTTCAAAACTAGATGATCCAAAATTACAGAGATACAGCAGATTCACTATCAAGCTCCTACAAAGTGAAAAAATGTGTGTAGTTTTTTAAATTTTTTTACATAAGCTTGGTTTGAAAAATTGGTTTGAACGAATTCAAAGGGCATACTAAAGCATTATTATCAATAATTGATGCCCCAAGGAAAGAAAATGTAAACACCTAGTAAGCAACCTAAAATCTCTAGCATGACTAATGAAGAAGAGGAAGAAATAGAACATGATATATCAAAATTACGTGACCAAGTGCAACAACTGTCACTTGCACAAAAAGAAACAAAATCTAAGATGGATGATTTAAAGAAAGATGTAGAAGCTAATATGGATGGTTTAAAGAAAGGTGTAGAAGCTAAGATGGATTGTTTAAAGAAAGGCATAGAAGCTAATATGGATGGCATGTAAGCTAAGATGAATGGCATGGATGTTAAAATGGATAGCATGGATGATAAGATGGAAGAATTGAAGATAATTATGAATAAGTTTCTACAAGAAATGGTCACTAATGGTGAAAGGGTAGTAAAGGAAACTCGTGATGAGAAAAAAAGAAATGTTAATCATGATTCCATAGACTCTAATGTTGGATCGAAGACCCACCGTATTCCAAAGATTGATATGAGGAAGTTTGATGGCAAGGATCCCGCAACATGGATATTAGAGATGGAGCAATTTTTTGATCTTATTAATGTGAAAAACACATAAAAGGTACGTAATGCAACTTTATATTTGGAACCAAATCAGTTTGTATGGTATCAATGACTTTTTTCTCGTAACAAATTATCACTTGGGCAATTTTTCTGGAAGAATTGACAGCACTTTATGAGGATACAAAAAGAAACACTTTTTTTAGCCAATTGATAAGTCTCAAACAAAAGGGTTCAATAATGGAACACATTGAGGAATTCCAAAAATTGAACATAAGGGTAAAAAATATTTCAGAGGAGAATAGGATTGATGTGTTCATAGGGGCTATAAAAGATAATATCCAACATGATGTTTGCCTTTGGGAGCCTGATTCATTAGAGAAGGCATTCAAGTTAGCAAGAAAAATGGAAAGAAAAATTATGGCAACCAGGAAGCATACCAGTCACAACTATAAAGATGGAAGTGTTGTTACCCCTAGCCTTCCACAAACTATAAGGTTGACACCACAACAATTAGAAAAAAAAGAGCAAAAGGGCTTTGTTACAGTTGTGATAGAAAATACACTAAAGGTCATAAGTTTGTTGAGAATAAATTTTTCTACATAGATTTTGAAGAGGAAGAAGAAAAGGAGCAAGAAAGGTCAAAAGAGGAGGATATACTCTAGGAATAAAGCCTAGATAAAGAAGAAATGAATCCTATCATATCTTGTAATGCATTGGCTGGAATTACCACTCCTCAAACCATCAAGATAGAAGGACAAATCAAGAAGACAAAGGTAATAGTGTTGATTGATTCAGGAAGTACCCACAATTTTATTCCTTTTAAGGTAGCAAAAGAATTAAATTTCTTCCTATATCTAGCACCAGAGCATCAGGTGATGGTTGCAAATGGAGGAATGATAAATTGCTCTAGAAAGTGCCATAATATCAAGCTGTCCATGGGAGAATATGTATTGACTAGCCCAATGCTTTCCATTCAAATGGGAGGTGTTGATGTTGTACTAGGAGTCCAATGGCTACAATCCTTGGGTACAATAGCTTTTAATTTTCAAGAACTTTTCATGAAATTTTTTGTGGAAGGAAAGGAAGTTGAATTAAGGGGTATTGTAGGGAAACCGGGAAAGATAATCAGCTCTAATGGTATGACAAAGCTTCTAAAAAAGGAACAAAGAGGTGTAATTGCATAATTATGTTTGCTAGATGTTTCCACATTAGAATCATCTATTTCTCCAGATCTCCAAAAAGTCTTGGACAATCATTCTAAGGTATTTGAGACTCTGAAAGTTATCCCACCTATTCGTGATCATGATCATGCTATTCATCTGATTCTAGGAAGTGTTCCTCCAAACATCAAGCCGTACAGATATCCCTATGCCCAAAAGAGTGAAATTGAACCTATGGTTGCAGAAATGCTAGAGGTTGGTATAAGTCAACCTAGTCAAAGTTCTTTCTCTGCTCCAGTAGTATTGGTGCACAAGAAGAATGGATCATGGCACATGTGTATTGATTATAGGGATATCAACAAGCTCACTATCAAAGATAATTTTTCCATTACTGTCATTGATGAATTACTGGATGAATTGCATGGATCAATTTACTTCACCAAGTTGGATCTTTGTTCAGGATATCATCAAATCAGAATGAAGATTGAAGACATTCTGAAAACAACATTTAGAACTCATGAGGGTCATGCCTTTTGGCCTTACCAATGCACCTTCAACATTTCAAGGTTTGATGAATTCAATTTTCAAACCATTCCTTAGAAAATTGTGTTAGTATTTTTTGATGATATACTAATCTACAACAAGTCTTGGAAGGATCATGTTAAACATGTTGACAGGGTGCTACAACTATTGGAGGAGAAACAATTACATGCAAAAAGATCAAAATGTTTCTTTGGAGTACAAGAGGTGGAATATCTAGGTCATATTGTATCTCATGAAGGAGTTAAGGTAGACCCTAGCATAATTAAAGCCATTAAGGAATGGAAAATCCCCACATCCATAAAGCATCTGCGAGGATTTCTCAGGTTGATAGGGTATTATCGCAAGTTTGTTAAGAATTATGGGAGAATAGCAGCACCTCTAACAACATTATTGAAGAAAGATGCATTTTCATGGACTCGAGAAGCATCAAAGGCCTTCGAACATCTTAAAGAGGCAATGTGCCAAGCATTGGTCTTAGCTACACCAGACTTCACAAAAACCTTTATTGTGGAATGTGATGCTTCAGAAAATGGAATTGGTTTTGTTTTAATGCAAGATGAAAGATCCATTGCTTTTGAAAGTCGTCTAATCAAGGGAAATTTTTTACACATAGCTATTTATGAGAAGGAAATGTTGGCAATACTACATGCACTTAAGAAATAGTGACCCTACTTAATGGGAAGACACTTCAAGGTAAAAATGGATCATGATAGCCTTAAGTACATTTTAGAACAAAGATTATCCTCTGAAGAGCAACAAAAGTGGCTCACAAAGAGTTGGGATATACATTGAAGTTCATCTACAAAAAAGGGAGCAAATGTTGTGGCAAATGCACTCTCAAGAAAGGATGAGGATTGGAAGCATTGTTGTGCGCCATTTCTATTATCCAACCAGATTGGATAAATGAAGCAAGGGAGGAATGGAAGAATGATGAATAAGTGTGGGCACTTATTCGAATGTTATAACAAGATTCCAGTACATCTGATACATTTAGCTGGTAAAATGATTCGTTATGGTACAAAGATCGCGTATACCTTTGTAAGAATTCGCAACTCAAACAAAAGATTCTTATGGAATTAGACACTTCTCCCTTAGGAGGGCACTCAAGATTTTTAAAAACTTACCATAGAGTTAAGAAGGCATTTTTTTGGGATGGCCTTAAATCGAATATTCAAAAGTTTGTGGCGAAATGTTTGGTTTTCCAAAAAAAAAAGTTGAGACAATTAAGACCCTGGGTCTATTACAACCTTTATCCATTCCAAGCCAACGTTGTGAGGAGGTTTCAATGGATTTTATCACAGGTTTACCCAAGTCTGAGGGAAAGAGTGTCATCATGGTGGTAGTTGATAGACTTACAAAATATGCACACTTTTGTGCATTATCACATCCATTTAAAGCCAGTACAGTTTCTAATACATTTATAGAAACAATTCAAAAGCTACATGGAAACTCAAAGATTATTGTAAGTGACAAAGATCCCATTTTCGCTGGAAATTTTTGGACAGAATTATTTTCTTGTCTTGCTACTCAGTTAGCTCATAGCTCATCTTATCATCCTCAATCTGATAGGCAAACTGAGATAGTAAACAAATGTGTGGAAGGATATCCCTGTTGCTTTGTATCTAATAAACAGACACAATGGGTCAAATGGTTGCCTCTAGTTGAATGGTGGTATAACACTTCCTTCATTACAACAACAAAAATGAACCCATTTATGGCACTTTATGGATATCAGCCACAATCCATCATATCATATTTAAGAGAAAATTTGAAGGTTCACACAATGGAACATCAACAACAAGTCCTCCAACTCTTAAAGGATAACCTCGTGTTGGTATAGAACAAAATGAAACAACAAGCTGATCAACATCGCAGCAAAATAACTTTTGATGTAGGTGATTAGGTATTCCTACGGCTACAACCATATAAACAAATGTCCCTCAAACAAGCTAATAAGGATAATAAATTATCAGCAAAGTATTATGATCCATATAGGGTGTTGGAAAAGATTGGTACTATGGCATACAAATTGGAGCTTCCTGTAGCATCTCGAGTGCACCCATTTTTCCATGTTTCATGTTTAAAGAAGGTTATAGGAAACAAGCCCCCAACTTAAACAATATTTTCAGAAATTGAGGAGGAAGGAAAAATTATATTGAAACTAGAAGCAATCATAGAAACAAGAACTCGACAGCTACGAAATCGATAAATTTCGGAGTATCTCATCAAGTGGAAGAACTTATCCACTCAAGATTCCACATGGGAGGATGAGAATTTTATACAGAAGCATCCATAACTACTCAAGCGTTGAGGACAACACTTTTTTGAAGGAGAGGGGTATGTTAGGTCCCTATAATACTAGTGTTTCCCCATTACTATTGTAGTTATATCCTTATTATATTGTTTTGCCCTATTGGTCCCATATTTTATTCCTGTGCCCATAGGATCCCTCTATTGTTATTTTGTAGCTTTATATTATTATTTTTATGGTCGGTTGGGTTATAATTGTGACTCCTTAGACTCTTATATATAGAAAGGAGGTTTTTTCATTTGAATCATCCAAGAATTGTTCATTTGTGTAATGTAAAGGAGGTTGCCCCCTTGAAGAGGCTGAATTATTCGGCATTGATCTCTCTTTTCTATCTTTTTGTGAGTTGGTTTCATAACAAAAGCTCAGTCGACTAGAAATGTTCTAGAGAAAAACCCTTCCATAGCGAACCCCAAGAGTGAATGACTAGAGCAGAGGAAAAACAGGTTTGTTATCGACAACCAATGTGGGTCATTGAAATTCATTAGATGAGAGAGTACTAATATCAATGGTCGCAGCGCCTCCAAGTGGCACATTGGAAGATTTGAGAACCTGGGGCCAGTTGGCCACCACCATTAGAATAATCAGAGTCGCCCTCTATAGTTCAAGACTTACCTTATAACTCCTCATTGATAAAATTAAAATGGAGGACCTTTGCTCAATCTCCTTCCATCATATTTGTTATATAATCGAATTAAAATGGTAACCCTTACCCATGAGACTTACAATATCGTATATATTGCATTATGTCTTAAATGTATGAAAAGTCAGCTGCATGATTTATGGAGTCAAATAAAGTTATTTCTATGGTTTATGGTGTGTATGTATGTGATAAGTGGTATCGAAGCAGTCAAGTTGCTACACTGAGACCTGAAGGGATCGATGTGAATATAACAAAACTAATTTGTGGTGCATAAATAAAAGAATTTGACCCATTATAAGATGGTGAAAAAGGAATACTGCACGAGGACGATCATCTAGAATATTATAAGAAACACCTATACGAGAAGGAAACCCAAAAATGTGGGTTTAACTGGGCAGCAAAGGTCTGAATATAAACGCAATTTTGTTAGAGACTGTACAAAATCATCGAGCATAAATGATGAGTTTGAGGGTAGAAAATGAAAGGTGGTGACTAGAGCAAGACCAGATCATGAAAAGTCTCTTAGACAAGCAAAACTAATGGAACCCAAATCTTAGTCAAGATGAAGGTAACAGAGAGGAGTTCCATAGACAACAAGAATATAACCCGAAGTTTGAGGGATGTTGAGTAGGTAATGAAGAGGAATCTAATAATGTTTCTGGCAGAAAAGGACCTAGAAGACAAAAAATAGAGTTACAAGGGGAGTTGAAGAAAATAAAACCTCTCAATTATGATGGAGAAGTGGGGGCGGCGAAAAAAGCATGGTCGGTAAATATGAACAAATATTTTCAAATATATGAATATTATGATAATCTAAAGGCAAGGTTGGTAATGTACCAACTGCAAGGAAAGTTCACCGTATGGTGGGAGGACATTAAAATGGTTTGATGTATTGATGAGAAAGAAGTTACTTGGGAACATTTTCAAAAACATTTTAAAGGTAGATATTTGACTCAGTGATTTTACAATGAAAAGGAAAGATAATTCCATGATTTGAATTTGGGAAAATAGTCCATCGATGAATGTATAACTAAATTTACCTCTTTATTAAGATATGTTCCTTACAACCGAGAGGAAAATGCTAAAGTGTAGTATTTTTCCAAAATCATACCTAACTTCGTGAAAGATAAATTAGAGTTCAATAACCCAAAGACAATGAATGAATCCATTCAAAAGGCTCGAATCTTTTACCATCAAATCAAGTAGAAAGAAAACAACACCAAGACTTGGTCAAACAAAAAGGGGCAGAAGAATTTCTTTAGCAACAAGAATGCAAGAACAACTTAAATGAAAAATGTATGTACAACAAGGTCGAGTGGGCCTCCAATTAAAAACCACAAAAATTTATATCTCAAAATGAACTAAGACAAACTACGACATCTAGTAAATAATAGCCCAATCAGACTTTGAAACCCCTTATGCAGTGTTGGGGTTGTGGGGAACCCAATTATTATAAAAAATATCCCCACCGCACTTAGCCAAAATCGACTACTAACGTCCAAGACGCTACTACTATTAGTGAAGTAGCAAGGAGCATACCGAGGGTTAATGCAGCCTTGGAGGATCTTCAAGAGGAGTATCAACTAGCAGTGGTGGAGCTTAAAGGTAAAATATTTGGCCATCCTCTTTCAATTTTGATAGACCCTAATGTAAGCCTAAGTTACATCAACCCAAAAATATTTGATTTATTTCATATGCAAAGTATGAAATTCAATAATCATTGGCTAGTAGAACTACTAAGCCACACAAGTTAAAAGAAGAGTAACTACAAAGGTAGAAAATTTCATAATTGATATATCTCGACATCAAGTTAAGGAAAATCTTAATTTTGTACCGCTAGTCTCCTATGATGTATTTATGGGCATGGACTAGCTGGAACAACACTAGACCTTAGTAAGTTGTAAAGATAAAATAATTAACCTCCTTACTAATTAGGGTATCAGAAAAGAAATCGAGGGTGTTAGAAGGGAAGTCAAGTGATGCCCTATTTCATCCCACAAGTTAGGAAAGTGTATTCATCATAGTTCTCAAGTCTATTTTCTACAGGTGGGTTATGCTAATTCTAAGGACAAAATATATGTCCTAAAAAAACCACCCATCCAACAATTTAAGGATGTATTCCTAGAAGAAATTCAAGGATTTCCACCCAAAAAGAACATTGATTTTAGTATAGAATTAGTTCTTGGAGCCACCCCAATCTCTAAATACCCTTATAGGATGAGTGTTCTTGAATTGACAGAATTAAAAATGTAGCTCCAAGAGCTATTGGACAAGGGTTATATTCACCCCAGTGTGTCTCCATGGCGAGAACCAGTTCTATTTGTAACAAAAAAAAATGGTATTGTTTGTCTATGTATAGACTATAGGCAACTAAATAAGTTAACAGTTAAAAATAAGTACTTGTTTCCTAGAATAAATGATCTTTTTTATCAAGTAAAGGATGTTGTTATGTTTTAAAAGATTGATCTACATTAGGGCTATCACCAAATATGAATTAAGGTTCAAGACATACATAAAAAAACATTTGGGACACGCTATCAACATTATGAGTTTGTTGTTCTACCATTTGGACTCCTAAATTCTCCAGCAACATTCATGAGTATGATGAATGCGATTTTCCACCCCTTCTTGGACAAGTTTGTTCTTATTTTTATTGATAACATCCTGATATATTATAAGAGTATGGACGAGCATAAGGAACACCTTAGGTTGGTGCTTCAAACTTTGAGGGAAAACAAACTTTACGCTAAATTTAGAAAAAATCACTGTTAAAGAGATCAAATACAATATTTAGTACACATTGTCTCCTCTAAAGGTATACCACTAAACCTAGAAAAAGTTAAAACCATCGTGTAGTGGTTCGTCCCAAGAAATGTAGCAGATATATGCTCCTTTATGGGACTGGCTAGATATTATTATAGATTTATAAAAGGGTTCTCTAAATTTTCTTACCCGATCACCTCTTTGCAAAAGAAAGGCAAGAATTGTAGATGGTCCAAAGAATTTCAATAGATTTTTGAGAATTTGAAACAACTATTTACTACAGTCCCTATGTTAAAAGTTGCAGATTCGGAAAAACAATTCATAGTTTATAGAATTGCTTGCCAACAAGGTGTAGGGGGAGTTTTGATGAAATAAGGTAAGGTGATTTCTTACAAATCTAATAAGTTAAAGGAGAATGAGTAGAGGTATTATGCCTATGACTTGGAGATAACATTTGTAGTTGACACTTTGAATGTGTGGTAACACTACTTGTTAGGGAGGAGATTTATGTTGATGACAGATCACAACAGTTTAACTAGTTTCTTTAGACAACCCAATTTGAATGCACGTCAAGCTAGATGTACTACATCTTTTAGTGAGTTTGACTTTGACTTGAAACATCTTAAAGGGAAGGAGAACTAAGTGGCCGATGTGTTAAACATAATACTTAATAATGTATATGAGATTTCATACAGTCAAGTGGAGTTTAATTTTTCTGAACAAATTAAAGAAGTTGCCCTAAAAGATCCAGAATATGAATATCTTTGGCGACAAGGTAAAATTCCTCAAAATTCTAGAAAACAAATTGAATATGGTATCAACAATGAAGATTTGTTGATTTTTTTAGGAAGAAGGTATTGATGGGCCTCTAAATTAGACATAAATTAATGCCCATGCCTCTAAATTAAACATAAATTAAGGCCCATCTAACCATCCTTTAACACATTAAACCACTCTTTCTGCATTAGACAATGTATTTTTAACATTAATATATTCATTACGAAGGTTCATAAATAATTACATATTTGTGCCTAATATTATTTATTTTTGTGGAATATTATGAGAATATTGGGCAGGTTATGAAGATTTGGAGGAGGAGATGATTAAGGGACTTGCTCCCTACTATAGGGGGATCAATATTAAATAATAAATCAGCAATATATTATGGAATTATGGCACATATTGTGGAACTCCAATGATTGAGAAAATCTATGAATGTGATCTCTGCCATTTAATTCAGATTTCTAGAATTGGGAATGAGATCCACTAATCAAGGACTTTTGGTGGGGAAAGCCTCCTCCTTTCATGGCGAATTCCTAATCATTTTGTATAATTACAAAGACTAATTTTCCTCTAGGGATAGATTTTCCTTATTCTTGTGAGAGAACTCATATTTTTGCAGCTCCATTGTATTTTCTTGCAGGGATGTAATGGTATTGATGAAAAAGAAAAAAATTGGTGTCATGTTCAGTTTTTGAATATTTTTCTCCTCAATAGGTCTCTAAGTTTCCTTGGGCTTGGCCATCCCAAGAGCCTCAGAGCTCTTTTTTATCATTTTCTTTTCTTCTTTTACTTCTTATTCACATGCATCTCTTGTTCTTATTTTGTTCAGTTTCTGAAATTAGTATTAATGATTTATTGTTGTATGATTGGGTTAAATGGTTAACGTAAGTTATTTTACAGCATCAAAAGCATCATTTCATCCTTGGAAAAAATTTGTAAGGTCATAGCAATCATTGGATTAGTGTTCTTATTCCCAAATTTAGAATTCTGGAACTCCTTTTTAGCAAAGAACGATAAATTTATGCTATTTTTTAGAGTATGCTAAAAACATTCAATTGATCTTATTCCATTGGAATTAGATCACAAAATAATTCTAATTAATAAAAAAAACTACCCCATTTCATTTTCACTTGATTAGGTTAGCCATTTTATAGATTTACTAGCTCACTAGTTCTCAAATTTCTTGATTTTTGACTAGTAATTTTCTGTTATTTTTTAGCATCAGTTGGCAAAGGTATTTTTAAGTGATTCCACTTGAAATGGAGACATAATACATCATAGTCATTTTAAAAAAAAAAACCATCCAATTTGGATTTTATTTTCTTGGTCATTCGATGAATTATAACTTTGTGCAGTAAATCTGTAACATCCTGTAGACATCTTGTAGGAAAACTTTTAGTGCCATGTTTTGAGTCTGAATTAAGAAAAATCATCACTAGAAGCTAGGATGAGGCCCTTACTTTACCTCCAAGCCATATGAACCATTGTACTCCTTTTCCTCCACACCTATCTCACGTGCCAAAGAACCAAGCAACATTAGCATTTACATTTTTCAAGCAAAAAGATAAAAAGGAGAAACTTATTTTATATTTATTCATGCACATAACAGTTAGCACTCTCTAGATCAGATTTCATGCTCAGTTAGTTTAAATCATATGTGGTAAATAGGGTTAATTTAGGTTTCTTTCCTTGTACTTTATTTCTTGCCATAGGTTAAGGTTTCCATTTCGAGCATTTTCTTTTGTACAATTAGTTTAGGATTTTATTTCAGTACATGCACTCCATTACATCATGAACGCAAAGGAATGACACATTGTATGCTGCACATATAGTGTCGAAACCTCTTAAGTTTGTACGAACTCTGAGTTGATAATGTAAAGTCGATAGCCTTGGGCGTTGTAGCATTCTTGTTGCAATACCAAGGCTCATCAGGTATGTTCCTAATCATCTCTCAATAAAAAAAAATCATATTAGATGAATTCCATAGAAGCCCCTATACCATTCATTTGAGTTATAAAATGTTATTTTCTACAATTAAAAAGGATTATTATTGAAGTGGTATGAGGAAGGATATCGTAGAATACTTACCTAAATGCATAGAATGTTAGTTAGTCAAAGAATAACATGAGCACCTTGCAAGGTTGTTGCATCCCTTACACATTATTGAATGGAAGTGGGACACAACTTTGGATTTCATAACTATATTACACAAATCCAAAAAACAAAATGTCTTTGTTATGGTAGTAGTAGATAAACTGAGAAAACTATCCCATTTTATTTGAGTTAAATCTACCTATCAAACAACTGAGGTAGCAGATATATTTATGAGAGATATATTTAGGCTACATGGCATTCCTAGAGTTATTATCTCAGATTGAGATGTAAATTTTACTTCAACATTTTGGAAATCACTTTACTAGAAAGGGTACTCATGTCCACTACAAAACATCTTACTATGCACATACCGATGGGTAAACAGAGCGAGTAAATGAAGTGGTTCAGGAGCTCTTACATGTGTATGTGATGCAACATCCTAGTAAATGGGAATAATACATTGATTTGGTGGAGTTCGATTATAACAACAGTAGTCATGAGTCATTAAAAGTGAGTCCTTATGAGGTTCTTTATGGGAAAAGGTGTAGGGTACCCTATAACTAGAATTGTCCTAAAAATAAACTAATATTAGGACCCGATATGTTAGAAAAAAAGGAAAGTAGAGTGAGAAGCATTGAACATAATCTAAAGGCTACTCAAGACAGACAAAAGGCCTATGTTGATAAAAAAGAACTTACCAAGAATTCCAGGTGGGCAACCATTTTTATTTCCAAGTTAAGCCTATGATAATTTCCCTTAGATGGAGAAGTTGCACAAAATTAGCACCCTGATACTATGTTCCATTTCAGATTTTGAAAAGGACAAGACCAGTGCCATATAAACTACCACTACCCAATCACATTTGGGTTGACAATGTTTCATGTTTCATTTCTAAAACAATATGTTTATGATTTTAGACACATAAAAAATTGGAAAGATATATAGGTAATAAAAAAAATTAAAAAATTCTATAACTTTTTTTTGGTATAATAGTGGAATAAGTTAATGATTTAGTTGTAATTGTAATAGGTAGAACTAGAGAGAGAGTTTCTCATAGAACCTCTGTATATACTTGTCCAAAGAGAAATAATGCTACAGAAGGGAGGTATCTTCCACGTTAAAGTATAGTGGCAATACTTTAGCCTAGATGAAGCCACATGAGGAACGAGGAATTTATGCAGGAGGCATATCTAGATTTGTTTCCAAAGGTGACATAAGAGATTAACACCATGGACAATGTTCCAATCGGGGGGAGATGTGACACCCCCAAGTGATTGCAAACATTTGTTAATAACTTTGGTTATTAGGTGAACTTGGTAATTCATATATGGAATAATATTGAACTAGAATAAATATAAATGATAAAATAATTTTTCCTTTTAATGTTGATTTTTAGAATTTACAGGAGAAAATACATACGTAATTCTTTTTTTACCAGAAAGTTAAGAGAAGTTATTCTCCTTTTATGCTTGGTTGAGAGAATGTAGGAGGACAAAGGAGGAGGAGAGAAAGAAAGGAAAATAAAAAGGCAGGACACTACCTGAAAGAGGGATCCTAAGCTGAACTAGTGCTAGTGGAAACTCTAGATCTCTGACTTGGTCTATGAATGAGAAATATTCTAGGGTGGACTAGAAAAGAGTCTTGATGCCATTGAATCAATAACTCTTACTTAAATAATTGTTCTAGGCTGAGAAGAAGGGGGGGAGGAATGAGGCGTAACATACTAATCCTAATTGATCGGGTGTTAGGGTCTTACAATTCTAGAATATTGGCTAAAAGATAAGTGCTTGAATGAGTGTCAAGCTATTTAACGTAATTATAAAAGAAAGTAGAATTGTGTTAAGGAAGATAATCTGAATAGTTTCTTCTTTAAATGTAAATGATTAACCTTGTTTATTATTTTAAAAGAACAAAAAAATTTGTGTGTGAATATGACTAGAATGATCAAATTTGATATTTTATACATGCCAATATAGTTCTGTGTGAATGTCATCTAAAGGGTCAGGCTTGATATGTCTTCTTTTTTTTTAAATTGTGCATAACAAACAAGAAATGAAATAGTAACATTAATTTTCTGCTCTCTCAAGGAAAGAATAACAATAGCTTAATGTAATTATTCTCATCTCATACAAAAAAAAAGATTATGTGTTCAACATAAGAATAAAAACATAGAATCCAATATAGATGGCCGGAAGGGCTGGGGATCCTTGAGATAAAAATATTATTAACAAAACTTCTTGCGTACCAACTAAATTAGTTTTTGAGAAAATTAAGTTAAGAAAAACTTAACTATCATCAGATAGTCGAGGTAAGTATGGTTATTGAATCATGATAGGGTCAGAGTTGTAACCTAGATTTACCTTTCTTGGTCATCGTAAGTGGGAAAATGAGGAATGGTTCTCGGTAACAATGTTTCTTCAGGTCTTCAAAATGATAAGGGTTATAAAGAAAATTTTTTATAATAAGAAAGCCGTGCTTAATTTCAAGAGCTTGTATTTATTTAAACCCAATCAAAACAACAATAATCTATAAAAGTATTAATGATACCATACTATTGACTGTAAACAATTACCGAGGTAGTTGGGCCCTCAATGAGTCATAATTACAGATACAGAAGCGAGAAACATTCTCATAATAAACATAACAGAAAAACATGACCCATCATTGGAATAAATAAAAGAAAGAAGTGCATTAAGTTATTTATTCCATACATCTTTAATTAATAACTCAAACTTCTAAAAGAAAACGCATCTCATTGATAGTTTGCAAAAAAAAAAAAATACACATGCAATTTCCAAGACTTAGTAAGGGAAAACAACAAGTAAATTGTAATGGGTTCTTGCCGAAAAGAGCAAACCCATGACTCAATATTAGAGGGCCATTACTTACTAGTTAAGAAAAATAGTAATTATTTATTGGGTAGCTCTAAAAAAATCACCAACATAAAACTTGATTATAGAATCAGTAGCTTAACTCATATTAATTAAATAACCTAAACAAGGTATAATTTTAACCATCCATTTAGAGTTGTAACTATATGGCTAATTATAACCATCCATTCAGATTTGTAACTGTATGGCTAGGAGAAAATCCTTAGAACCATTCATAATATAAGAAAAATTTCTGGAAAATCCTTAGAAGCCCCATTAAGGCAATAGGATGCACTTGGGTACTTAGTATTTCATAACAGATGGCCTAAGTAATGAGCAGAGTCTCGACCACACCCATGTCGGACCAATGACTGAGCCTTGTAAACAACAAATGTAAATAATTAAACAACTTACAAGAAAATTAACATTGGTGTAAACCGTGAACCATATCCACTGAAGAAAAAGGAAAGTTGATTTCCAACAACTTACTGACTTCTAAGATTAGTATCCTAGAATATGGAGACTCATCAAGTCCCTTGTAAAAACAAGAAGACAAGATATTAGTGAAGATGAGATTCTTGAAGCCATGATATTGCTTGTGGAAATGAAAAAGAAAAAAAAAGGGTATTGTGTATAAGCTTATGGTTTACCTGGATGTGAGAGTTTTGGAGACACTTGCTTTTGAGCTCAAGGCTAGTCATTGCGTTGATGTGGGTATGCGGCATCATGGTTTTGATGGCGAGAAAGGGTCAGGAATCTAAGAGAAATCTCAGTCAACCATAAAGGCTAGAAAGAGTCAAGAATCTAAGAGAAAGCTTAGTCAACCATAAATATTGCACAACAGATCCCTTCCACAACAAACCCGAGGAATGACGGATTGGAGTGGAGGGAAAAAATTTTGGTTATCGATAACCATCACGGGTAACCAGAAGCCTTTGGATGAGAGAGTACCAAGATCAAGAGCAGCAGTGTCACGCCCCCAAGCCTACGGTGGTCTTTAAACTGTGTCGGCGAGGTGCGGCACCACCGAACACTTTCTTTTTAACAATACTCATGCACACGGACTACGCTTAATTCACTTTCTCCTTCTTAGTTTGTGATTCTCAACCAAGTATTATTATGTTACCCTTTATACCAATGAACACCCATACACATTCATTATCCACATCATTATATAAGGGAAATGCAACAGTATAAAGCAAGGGGCAACTCCCTACAATATGAGTCTGCCCAACAATATATTATACAATCTTTTGTTTTTACAATGCATAAGTTAAATCTTGGGAAACCCCAAATTTACACTTAGCCAGTTTTTCACAACTTCAGCAAACTCGGTTGCCCAGCTTTTCGACACCTTTGCACGGTCGCCACACAACTCACCAACCCTTCGTTCACCTCGTCGCACGATCGTGTGGTTTGCCCAACTCGGGCGCACCTCCAAGTCGCCACACACGGGCACCTCCAACCGAGACACACCTCCATTCACAATCTCAACACTTCACTGTTTCGTCGTGCAGGCGCGCCCTCACCTGACCGCCCATCCGCACGTCCATCGATTCAACTTCGCCCAAGTCGCCGCACGACTTCACCCGGGTCGCCACACGACTTCATCCGGTTTTCCTGAATGACATCACCGGGGTCGCCACACGACCTCGCCCAGGTCGCCCCAACGACCTCACCCGAGACCTGCCTGAATGACCTCCTAAACGACTTGCGTGAACGACCTACCCGAACGAATGTCCGAATGACCTACCTGAATGAACTACCCGAACGACTGTCCGAACGACTTTCCTGAACAACTTTCCTGAACGACTATCCGAACGAGTTTTCTGAATGATTGTCTGAACGAGTTTCCTGAACGAATTTCCTAAACGACTATCCGAACGAGTTTCCCAAACGTCTGTCCGAACGATTTTCCCGAACGACTGTCCAAGAGACTTTTCCGAACGAGTTCACACCTGAGTTCTACCCGTCATGCGGGCTCATCCACGTACTTCAGAACTCTTTTTTCGAACTTGTTGATCAAATGATTGATGGTCGTTTGCCTCCAAACGCCATCCAATATATACGGGCGGGTGGCGGTTTGTGTCACCCGGCTGACCCACACCAAGCACCCGACCGACTCGTTCATAATGTGTTGTCTCACCCGGAGGATGGTCAGCCCACCCAACTCATGGGACGGCCCCCTCAACTCGCCCAACACCTTATAAACTCGCCCAAGGTTCATTTCCTTTCATGTTTTTCACGCATTTCGCATGGTGGAGTCGCCCTGCCTGTCGCATGAACCGCAGGTCCTGACATCCTCCCCAACTGGAAGTCATTGCCGTCCTCGACAATATCTCATCCCGGCAACCATCTATCACCAAGATCACCATACCAAGGGATACACCCCATCGGTATGTCATACATCGGAAATCATTTCAATCCATGACCATCGACCACCCTGTCACAATCTTCACATGCTGCTCCATCATGGAAGGCTGGCCCCTCCATCTCAAGCTACATGCCCACTGCAACATCTTGTGTCGACCTCATCATGTGTCATCCCATGTGAACTGCTGCCATGATACTCCAACACAATGCTAACACATCTTTGTACACGCTAGCCCCCATGTCTGAACTAGTCGGGTAGCTAATCCAACTCTCATGCTCAAACCATGAGAATGCACATCCTCATGCCACCATCAGTTGTTTCTCTAAACATCCTGTCACATCATCAACTCAATCAAGAATCCATCCATATAAGTGTAAGCCATGCTCCGGTCCATGAAGTAGTCCTCATCTCATCTGCAACATGTTGTCCAAAGTAGTTGAGTCTCAGCTCAATCCATGCCCAAGTGTTGCCACCAAGGCGTCATCATCATCTTAACTCCATCACTCCAAAGTGTCTCATAGCGATCCTCCACATCAAGTCACTCTTTCAAGCCATTCCCATACATGTACTTGAAAGTATGCACCGCATCCTGCATCAAATTCTCTGATCTCAGCTCCTCAATGCATCAGATCCTCTAAGTCCACCATATATGAAGTCCCCAAAAGTCACAACAATCTCATGTCATCATGAGGTCCATAAGCCATCCCCAACCAACATCTCAGCAAGCATGCAAGTCTCGGCCCAAAGGTCTCTGCAAGATGCCTCAACTCTCCATGTAGTAAGAATGCCCCATAGTCTGCTCACAACTCCATCCAAGTCCATGGCCTTGTTGTACGAGAGTGCACAACCTCTCCATCAGCTCATAAGTGTAAGTCTCCATGTCACCAGCAAATCCATCTGCACAACTTACATGCCTTGGCACTCCTTATTGGATGCCCATAAGTGACATCTCTACAAGTGCTCCCACATAATGTCCCTGCATAAGACTGCCATGCCCCATGTCTCCAACCTAATGTCCATGACTAAGTTGTCCATGTAGTCCAACCAAGTAGACCCATCACAACAATCGGTCATCCCCATCCAATTCTGCAATCTTCGGTCTAGTGAACTCGGTCACCTAACCCTATCATCATCACATGAGTCTCTCCATCATAGCTTCTCCACCAAAGTGTCCACCAAGACTTGCTCTTAGTCTCAGCCATGAGAAGTCCACCCAAGCAACTCAAGTGTGTGCCCTCCAATCTATCCATGAGTCATGTCAGGCACTTAGCCATGTGGCTAAAGCATGACCCATTCCTCCACAACGATCATCAAGTTCCACCCTTGCCACGGGCCTTTGTACCTTCTACCACAAGGTCACAAACAACCCCAACAAGTCCTGCAACAATCAACAATCCTTGCTTCTCCATACAAGGTCTCATCATAAACATCGATGGTAAGATGCTCCCCAACATTGGGAAACTCGCTTTTCCCTTCCCTGCATACGGTCCATCTACCAAATGCTCAAGTGAAACAAAAGTATCAATAGTACTTGCATCATCATCATCATGAGGTTCCTCCATGAGAGTACCCTCATCCATCCATGTCTGCAAACTGCACGATCCTGGTCTAACTTGATCAATCTCAAGTTCATCCTCCATCATGGTCATGTCTGCAACATCTCCAACTATCACGGCTTCCTCTTCCTTGTTTGCACAATCTACAACTTCATCTTGCTCCATTGTCCATCCAAGTTGAAGAAGTTCATCCTCAACATTCTTTTCCAAGATTGCAAGCTTCTCTTGAATCCGCAGATTCTCCTCTTTCATCCACTTCAACCTGTATAAGGTAAGCAAGAGCTTCCCTTCACATTCTCCCAAACCTGCCATGCCTTGTACTTCGTCTTCCCCGGTTCGTACTTCGTTTGGTCCACAGATGCCCATACCGTGTATGCATCCCCACACGCAGTGCCACTTGCCCACCTGACAAGTGCCCAAATCGTATGACCAGCACGTAGTACCACCTGCCCAACTCTATGACACCCGGTCCAACCTTCACTAGCCTTACCTAGTCCCCCACAACCATGAACCGGCCCTTGTTCCACTTATGTGAAACTAGCTTCCTTCCCTGCAAGTACCTACTTCCACTGTCACTTCTTCACGAGCAACCTTGCTCTAACCAGATCCACCTGAGCTCTGATACCAATTATCATGTCCCCAAACTTACGGTGGTCTTTCAACCGTGCAGGCGAGGTGCGGCACCACCGAACACTTTCCTTTTAACAATACTCGTGCACATGGAATATGCCTAATTCACTTTCTCCTACTTAGTTTGTGATTCTCAACCAAGTATTATTATGTTATCATTTATACCAATGAACACCCATACACATTCATTATCCACAGCATTATATAAGAGAAATGCAACAGTATAAAGGGAGGGGCAACTCCCTGCAATATGAGTCTTCCCAACAATATATTATACAATCTTTCGTTTTTACAATGCACAAGTTAAATCTTGGGAAACCCCAAATTTACACTTAGCCAATTTTTCACAACTTCGGCAAACTCGGTTGCCGAGCTCGTCGGCACCTCCGCACGGTCGCCGCACGACTCACCAACCCTTCGTTCACCTTGTCGCATGATCGTGTTGTTTGCCCAACTCGGGCGCACCTCCAAGTCGCCACACACGGGCGCCTCCAACCGAGACACACCTCCATTCACAATCTCAACACTTCACAGTTTTTTCGTGCACGGCACGCCCTCACTCGGCCGCCCGTCCGCACGTCCACCGGTTCACCCGTTCAACTTCGCCCAAGTCACCGCACGAATTTACCCAGGTCGCCACATGACTTCACCCAGTTCACCCGAACGACCTCACCGGGGTCGCCACACGACCTCGCCCGGGTCGCCCAAATGACCTCACCCGAGTCCTGCCTGAACGACCTCTCAAACGACCTGCCTGAACGACCTGCCCGAACGACTGTCTGAACGACCTGCCTGAATGAACTGCCCAAACGACTGTCCGAACGACTTTCCTGAATGACTTTCCTGAACGACTTTTCTGAACGACTATCTGAACGAGTTTTCTGAACGACTGTCCGAACGAGTTTCCCGAACGACTTTCCTGAACGACTGTTCGAACAAGTTTCCCGAACGACTGTCCGAATGATTTTCCTGAACAACTTTTCTAAACGAGTTCACACCTGAGTTCTGCCCTTCGTGCAGGCTCATCCACGCACTTCAGAACTCCTTGTTCGAACTTGTTGATCAAATGATTGATGGTCGTTTTCCTCCAAACGCCCTCCAATATATACGGACGAGTCGCGGGTTGTGTCACCCGGTCGACCCACACCAAATGCCCGGCCCACTCGTTCATAATGTGTTGTCTCGCCCGGAGGATGTTCGGCCCGCCCAACTCATGGGACCGCCCCCTCAACTCGCCCAACACCTTATAAACTCGCCCAAGGTTCATTTCGTTTCATGTTTTGCACGCATTTCGCATGGTGGAGTCGCCCTACCCGTCGCAAAAATCGCAGGTCCTCACAAGCAGTGTCTCCAAGTGGTACGCTGGAAGATTCGAGAAGCTAAGACCATTTAGCTGCCACCATTGGAATAATCAAAGTCACCCTCTATAGTTTAACAGTTACCTTATAACTTCTCGTCAATAAAATTAAAATGGAAGACCTTGGTTCAATCTCTATGCATCATTTTTTTTTAAACATTAATTAAAATGGTAACCTTTAATGGTGAGACTAACCATATCTAGGTAAATAATGTTTTTTTTAATGGTTTAATGTGTGTATGAATGTGACAACTTGCTTTAAATATTTCACGTCATAAATGTAAATATTTTTGTATTTGTGTTAAAATACAAATGAAAAACTATATGTGTAGATACCCTTAAGTGTATTCTGCTTGAGCTTTTGAAATATCTATCCTATTTTAAATAAAATTATCATTCTTTTTAATTATTACTTAAAGGGAAAAAAATTAAAAAAATTATCGTAGTGAAAATTTAATTATTAATAAAAATTAAAACGATTTTCCCCTCAATATTAAATAAGGATTAGAAATAAGAATTAATAATGATTATCTTGCACTATTGCACATATGTACTACTATTTTTCAAAACATTGATATCTGTTCTATTTCCTTTAATTTAGTTGATTGGGGTTAGGCTGAATTTGATTTCGTTCCACGCTCCGATTCAGGGTCATTGGAGGCTTCGCTTGGGGTCAACTCAATCCTTTTAAAGCTTGGGTTGTGAGTCAATGTCAAAAGTGTTGACCACTGCGATCCAATGTTTGTCAGTCAATTACTCCATCACACATTGCCAAGGGATGTGTGATGAAGGATTGACTACTGTTATTCAACAATGAGTGCCAAAGGATTGACTACTGCAATTATATGTTTCTCAATCAATTACTTCATCACACATTGTCACTGCGCCTCAAAGTCAAAATTTGAAAGTATTGACATTGTGTTTGCACTTTGAATGTCAGGTTTATATAACGCACTTGAAACAATTAAAAGCAATCCATGGTCTTCCCACGATGTATCGCAAAGTTGACAATATATACAAATTTGATTAGCTGTAGTCAACCTCAGATAATCAATCCTCCTCAACCTCAGATAATCAATTAAATAAATGAAAGACCATAGGAAGCCAAGTCTTTTGTGAATTTAAGAAATGACTCAGGGATAAATTAAGGAATTGGTCAAGTCTAACTGAACTCGGGCGCGGTTTTATCTCTCAGCAGCAGTTGGCCTGGTTAGCCATTCAACCTGAACATTCCTATTCACCTCCCTTCGCAATAGTGACTAAGCGATGAACTTAAGGAATGGGTCAAGTCTATTCACCTCCCTTTACAATAGTGACTAAATGATCAACTTAAGGAATGGGTGAAGTCTAACGAAACTTGGGGAGAAAGTTTACAGCCCGTTGCGTCGTTTGATTTCTCAGCCACTGTTGATTTGGTAACTTGTTTGACTTGAATATGATTATTGACCTCATTAAAACTCTCTTTGCCCCACCCTTCGTGTGTATAAATAGGTCGTTCCATCTTTTGTACGATATATGCCTCCTTATTTCATTTAACTGATAACGGTGAAAATTGTTTCTGATCAATCGTAGCCATTTATAAGAGGGGTTCTATTATTCAGGCTATCTAGAGCCTTTTTGTTTTGTTTTCAATAGCATTACATTACATTTTGATTGATTGACGTGAGAAGCCCCTGCAATAACATACTATTGTCAAAGACGCGCAATGAAGACTGGAAGTTTGCTTCTGTTATTCTTCTGCGTTTCAGTAGCCGCAATAGTAATGAAGGAAGGTGCAGTCGATGCAGCTAGAGTCCTGAAAATGAGAATTATTGCAAGAACCCAAGCTGATAAAAGTCCATGTGATCATCATCATGTTCCTGATGGAGATTATGATGTGAGAAATATATTGAAGAGTAAACTTCCTTCTGGCCCAAGTCCAGGAGTAGGCCTCAAATACATCGATTCATCGGGCCCTTTGAATGTGAAGACAAGTAAGGCAGGCAATACATTGAAGATTAACAAACTTCCTTCTGGTCCGAGTGGAGGAGTAGGCCACAAATACATCAATGCCGAAGGGCTAACGAAGCGATCAGTAATACCGTCACAGAAGTTAATTACTACAGAGCCCTTCAACAAGCTTCCATCAGGCCCGAGTGGCGGAGTAGGGCACAGTTATAATGACTGATGACGACGTTCAAAAGAAACCCATGAGCAGTAAACTCAGACTGCGATGAATACATGTATCAAGGTCTCTGCGGATCATACTAAGTGTAAAGATTGTCCGCACTATAGAACTAGATTTCAGGTAGAAATTACATGGTCGGTTTTTTTTATTTACAACCCTCGATCGGGAAGAGTTAACAGATGCTGCATTTCAATCATAAATTTAAGCATTATTTTCTACTCATGATATTTAAAGCATAGCCATCATCATCAATCAATAGCGTTAGCGGCCAATTTAAAGTATATAGAGGGAAAGAGAATCTGATCGCATGAAAATATTGGATATCTTTTGGGAAGGAGTTTAAATAATTCAATAATTTTTAATTTTTTTCAAGTAATCATTATTTTCATCTTTGTTGATATTTTATGTCTTTGTTGATATTTTATTGTTATGTATCTTCAGGGAATGATCGAAACAATTGCTGCTTTAAATGTACAGAGAGATCTAAACATTTTAAATTATAGAATTTAGATTATAATATTTTATTTAAATTACTTTTAAAATATTAAATTATGTAATTTAAATCATTTTAATTTTAATTACTTTTAAATAAAATATTTAGAAAAAGTTCAAG
Source organism: Pinus taeda (assembly GCA_000404065.3). Taxonomy (NCBI): domain Eukaryota; kingdom Viridiplantae; phylum Streptophyta; class Pinopsida; order Pinales; family Pinaceae; genus Pinus; species Pinus taeda. The sequence goes on along the minus strand of APFE030002077.1, from coordinate 34,544 downwards.
TGAAAAAAATATATGGAAAAAATTATGTGGAAAGGATTGTTTTGGCTTAATTTCAATAAATCCAATCAATTAGATAGACATAATTTTTTATTTTTTTTTTTTTTTTTTTTAGGTTATTTTTTTTTTAATATGTTTTTAAGATATAAGAGTAGTTAGGAGCTTTATGTATTATTATAAATATTTAATAATATTAATTCAGTATATTTTTTTATAGAATTTTCATTCCATTTATATAAATTAATTGAGTTTCTTGGCTAAAGAATTTGTTAAAAGGAATATGGTTAATTTTTTCCAATGGCCTTTAATATAGCACTTTTCATAAGTCAGTAGAATGTAATCTTTCCATTGTATACCCTAAAAAAAAAAATAAACATATCTATATTTATGTGTATAATTTACAGTAGATATATATATATATTTGGTATGTATATATATCTATAATATTATATTAATACTATATATATATATATATTGTAACTAATCATTAATATATTTTATTATTTTTATTTTAAATTTTATATTTAAATAAACGTTTTATTTTAAAGAATCTTATCTTATTTAATTCAATTTCTTATGAATATATGGTCAGAAATGTATGTATATAAAAGCTATAGCTTCCACTTAATGTATGTTTAAATTCTAAACTGGTAGCTGATATTTTTTGTATATATATTTATCAAAATTCCTATTCCACTAACGAGTAATTCTATGGCAAGTTATTCTCAAATATGAATAAAAAGTTGGGTATGAAATTATGTGTTAGTCTAATACTCGAAATTTCAACCATTGCACGCTAGCAAATTACACTACTGATTCTTATCGAAATGCAATAGAAATGAAAAAGAACACCTACAGGTAACAGGAGTGATTGTTGTCACGGTATAAATGAAATATTTAGATTAGAACATTAATAATGACCCTTTATGGAAATGCAATAGAAAAGAAAAAGAACACCTGCAGGTAACAGGGGTGATTTTTGTCACGGTATAAATGAAATATTTAGATTAGAACATTAATAATGACCATTTATATATCTTCCTAATGAGGAAAGGGAATAATAAAATTTTATGAATGTCAGGGTGGTTTAGAGTGAGTTATCACTAACTAGAGGAGACTGATACAAATTATATAACTTCGATTGAGAGTCCCTAGCATTTGACTGTAAGAGGGTCCGTAGAATTAGTATACATTGGTATTGGATAAAATTGGTAATTTGATTTAGAACTTACCATGTACATGGTGAAATCATGGCAGTTTGTCTGTCACAGGGGTTAGCCCTCAGGCCGAGCTGGTTCTAGCTGCCTCATCGACAATCCCCTGGTTGATGTCAAACAATAGAATCCATTGGAAATATAATAAGTAATAGAGCTATTTGGATTTGTAAAGACCATTAGAAGAAATACGAAAGAAATGATTACTAGTGAGATTATATAGATAACTCGAAGTCACAATAAATTGTAATTGTGTAAATCCATTGTCGATGCATTTATCAACAAAACTCCAAACGACATCCGGGGAAACCCTTCAACAATTATGTAATTTCCAGTAAATTAATAACTACATTCGATATTGAGGAAAAACAATCAAAATTGTACATAGACTGCCAGTGGGAATTGCTGCAAACTAATTCTATGTTTTCAGAAAGAATTCTAAGGAAAAACCCTTGGCGAGGGAATTAGATGTCGCATTATGTACAAAACACACTATGAATATATACATATTCAAATGTATATAAGTAACTCGCATAGGATACGATTAATTCCATCAATATCCATTACGATGAATAGTAAGAAGAGAATTCCCAAAATAATTTAAAGGGAAGACCCTTTCTAAATCAGTTATTAGACCCATGGTGGAACCCTCAACAGGTATCACAAAGTCTGTAAAATAACCTGGCACTGTGAATCAAAAGGGGTATTGATGGTTCTAGCAGTAGTGAGGAAACCCTGGCTACAAGAAGATGGGCAAGGGTGAAATGAGCCCACCTATAAATAACACATTAAAACCCTGGTTAAAGAAAATAACTAGAGGAAGAAAAAAGAATGGAACCCGAGTCGCCAGACTTAACTATGGAGTAATTAGGAAGAGCCCATCACGTTGGCGGATTAAATGGATGGACCTCGTGGAGAAAGAAAAACTGCATATTCAAATAAACAATGCAATTAGCAACTAGATAAGAATCATAACGGTACACAAAATCAAATTGAGAAAACAGTTAATGGGTACTGAAAGGAAAAAGATAAACATGGTGGATCAGTGTTGGACATGAATTATGAATAATGAAAGTAGCACCATTTCCAGAAATAAACTCGAGAGAGGGTGTATGGCAGTCAGCCGTAGTGGTGGACTGAATACCTTACCCCTCGAACAATCTGCGCCATGAACCTTCCATGAAACCCTAACTACATCAGAGTTGCAAAGCTGCGATGGGAAGGTGCGAGAATGACGAGTAGAGAATTGACCGAGGGGGAAACTGTTGGGAAGATGTGGAAATTCCATAACAGATAGAAAAAAAAAAAATGCTTTGTTATAACACTCTGTTTTTAACTCAGAAAACAGAAAATCGCTTGCTGGAAACGGTGTTTCAGCAAAGCAGTTTGATGTTGCAGCAACGTAGTTTGGTGTTGCAGCAACATAGTTAGAATTTCTGATAATTCAAAACAAAACTGAAAACAGAACAATACCATGTTTTGCATAGCGGAAATAATAGAAAAAACGTTTGCGGGATACGGTTTTACAGCAATGCGAGACTGGTATAACAGCAATACATTTTTGTCTGTTGCTGTTCATGGTGTTGCAGCAACGTAATTTCATTAGTTGTTGATCTTGGTGTAATAGCAATGTGTTTTGACGTCAAGTCAATTTTTGACTTACGGCGTAACAGCAACGTGTTTTGACGTCAAGTCAATTTTTTACTTACGGTGTAACAACAACATGTTTTGACGTCAAGTCAATTTTTGACTTACGGTGTAATAGCAACGTGCAACGGTGTAACAACAACGTAAAATAACTTGTATTCATAAACAGTAAAACCAACTGGTACAAGATGAACACTTCAGTTCCACAAACAAATTTTCTTTATCTAAGAAAATTTGAGGTTCAGCACTGCTGTGCGTTACAGAAAAGACTTTCTATCTTCTTCTAACCTTAAAACAAAACTGTTGTTCATTACATTTATAGGAAAAAACATATCTGAGTTTAAACAGTAAAATAATCAATATATCTTCTAACTCTTATCTGCGTATTGAATGCAGTAAGCGGTGATGCCTTTCTCAAGAAAACAAGTCGGTGGTTGCAGGGGAATTCAATTCTGTGAATTTAATGCTCATCAATGTGCAAAATATCAAGAGTGACTTTGCGACATTGAACAACCTGGAATATTTACAGAATATCAGATTTCTATCCAGCTGTTTTATGTTGCAGTTGGAATTAAATCCCAACACTCCCCCTTAATTTCAACTGCTGCATACCCACGCATTTCCTAAAATGATCAAAACTTTTCTTTGTTGTTGGTTTTGTCAAGATATCAGCTAGTTGATCTTCTGTTCTGCAGTGCTGCAAAACAATCTCACCATTGTTAACCAATTTACGTATGAAGTGAAATTTGGTATCTATGTGCTTTGTTCTTTTATGAAAAACAGAGTTTTTAGACAATGCTATTGCAGAGCTATTGTCACAGTAAATGGTTGTACCATTTTCTTGTTCATGACACAAATCTCTAAGAACTCTTCTCAGCCACACTGCTTGGCATGTTGCTGTTGCTGCTCCCACATACTCTGCCTCTGCTATTGACAAAGACACAACTGGTCTCTTTTTGGAAGCCCATGAGATGGCTCCCGATCCCATATGAAACACATATCCTGATGTGCTTTTCCTATCATCAACAATTCCAGCCCAATCACTGTCAGTGTAACCTGTCAACATGAAACTTTCAGAAGAGGAGTATAAAATACCAAACCCCTTCATTCCATTCACATACCTTAGAATCCTCTTGGCTACCTGCCAATGAGTCTCTTTCAGTCTTTCCATAAATCTAGAGATTAAACTCACAGCCTGCATATTGTTCGGCCTAGTTGCAGTCAAGTACATAAGGCTGCCAACTATGCTCTTGTACAATTTTGGATCAAAATCGTTGCTGTTGTCTTCTTTGGTCAATTTCAACCCCACTACAGTTGGAGTCACAGCTGCCTTGTTGTTCTGCATGTTAAATCTCTTCAGCACTGCTTCTACATATTTATGTTGAGAAATGAAAACACCATTTTCACTTTGGTCTACTTCAATTCCAAGAAAATATCTTAAGAAGCCCAAGTCAGTCATTTCAAATTCATTTTTCATGATTGCTTTAAAATCAGCAATGAGAGAAGCATCATTGCTAGTAAAAATAAAATCATCTACATATAAAACAACAATAATAATCTTACCGTCATTCTCCTTTATGTAGAGTGTGGGTTCACCATCACACTTATCAAACCCATTATCAATCAGATAAGCATCTATTCTGATGTACCATGCCCTTGGAGCTTGCTTCAGCCCATAAAGAGCCTTCTTCAGTTTGCAAACTTTATGCTCTTGGCCATCAACTTCATAACCTGGAGGTTGTTCAACATAAACCTCTTCTTTTAACACTCCATTT
>APFE030002077.1:0-28518 GCA_000404065.3 Pinus taeda | reverse complement strand
TTGACTTCTTAAGGCTGTTCGAATTCCAGCTTGTGGTGTGGTTTGCTGAATTTGCTGTGGTGGAGGAGGAGCCACCAAGGAAGGATTATTTGTTGTTTTCCCTTCCTCTTCTTCTTCATTAGACACAATTGTCTTCACATTCACTGTTTTTTCTAAGCTTCCATCCCAAGCTTCATCTTCAATGAACTGCACACCTCTGCTTACTATCAATTTCTTAGTGGATGGATTATAGAGTTTGTATGCTTTTGACTAATCACAATAGCCAATAAATACACACTTCTCCCCCTTACTATCAAGCTTTTTCCTTATCCGATCCGGTACATGTGCATAAGCTACACAACCGAATACTCTCATGTGAGTGACAGTTTGCTTTTGACCACTCCATGCTTCTTCTAGTATTTTGTTCATGACAGCTTTAGTTGGGCATCTATTCAAGATGTAAACTGCGCAAGTGACAGCTTCTGCCCAATACTCATGAGGAAAGTGTTTTGCCTTTAGCATACTTCTAACCATGTCAAGAATGGACCTATTCTTTCTTTCGGCAACACCGTTTTGCTGAGGTGTATACCTTGTGGTAAACTGCTTTTGTATGCCATTTTCTCTGCATAAACGCAGAAAGTCTTGGGAGATGTATTCTCCTCCTCTATCTATTCTGAGCACTTTGATATAATGCCCACACTGCTTCTCAACAAGAGTTTTGAAGTGGCGGAATTTATCGAACACTTCACTCTTATGTTTCAGCATATACACCCATGTCTTTATGGTGTAATCATCAATGAAAGTTAAAACATATCTATTTCCAGCAAATGATGGTATTTTCATCAGTCCACACACATCAGAGTGAACAATTTTCAAGGGTGCTTTTGCCCTTATACTCTTTCCTGCTGGAAAGCTTTCTTTGTGTTGCTTGCTCAAGATGCAACCTTCACAAAGGTTGTTTGGTTTCTCAATCAACGGCAATCCCTTTACCATTCCCTTTATGTGCAACAGATTCACGCCTCCGAAATTGAGATGTCCAAATCTCAAGTGCCACAACCAATTCACATCTTTCACTTGTTCCTGAAAGACTTCTTATGTTACAGCCGCAATGGTTCTTCCTTTCTTCAAATCTGCACTGAGTTTGAGAGGAAACATCCTATTGCTGGTCATCTGCACCTGTGCAATGATCTTCTTACATGGAGGTATGTCTCTGATTGTACACATATCATCTCTGAAGAACACGTTGTAACCTTTGTCAATGAGCTGTCCAATGCTCAAAAGATTACATTTCAGTCCAAGTACATAGTATACCTCTGGCACAATCATCTGTTCTCCATTTCTTGCTCGGATACTGACTCTGCCCTTACCCTTGACAGATATCTTACTATCAGTTCCTTTTGTTACCTCAGATTTCACATTTTCATCCAGATTGGCAAACATTGCAATATTTCCAGTCATGTGATTACTACAACCTGAGTCTAAGAACCAAAAATCTTCTTGTTTGTCTTGTGTAATGTTACATGTTAACAGCACATCCTTTGGATTATTATCTTCTTCATTTGCAAAATTAGCATTCTGCCTACTATTCATGTCATTTTGTTTTTTTCTACATTCATTGGTGTAGTGCCCATATTTCTTACAATAATGACATTGGACTTGGGATTTGTCATACCTTTGTCCATGAGCTTGTTGTTTGCTTGAACCTTCATCTTGGTTCTGACTGCAACTCCTTCCGCTTGTGCTAGCAGGATAATATCTGCCTCTATTTTAGCTTCTTCCACGACCTATGTTATTAACTCTGCCTCGACCTTTTCTTTGGCTGAAAGACATCTGAGTCTTGAATGCTTGCTCAAAAGAGGAATCTGTTCCTCTACTCATTCTGTGTTCAGGAGACATAAGAGAAGCACTCAGTTCATCTACCGTGAACTGTGAGAGATCTTTTGTTTGTTCTATTGCTACGACAACAGCTTCAAACCTTGAGGGTAAACATCTCAAGATCTTCTCTACGATCCTTCTTTCTTCGAGAATTTCACCATGAGATCTTATCTGGGTTATCAACCCAATAACCTGAGTGAAGAATGAATCTATTGTATCAGATTCATTCATGTTGAGTGTTTCAAAGTCTCTTCTCAACATCTGCAACTTTGCAGTATTCACCTTCTCCATGCCTTGATAGGCAATTTTGACAATATCCCATGCCTCTTTGGATTTTGTTTCAGCTGCAATCCGTGGAAAAACACTTTCATGTACTGATTGGAAGAGAAAAAAGAGGGCTTTGGCATCCTTCTTCCTGTCGCTGTTCAACTGGTCTCTTTCTGCTACTATCAAAGCAGCCAATGCTGTTGCATCTGCAGGTTCAGCATAGCCAGTTTCAACCAGCTCCCATATTCCTTGAGAAGCAAGCAATGTTTTCGTTGTTATGGACCAATAACTGTGATTCTTCCCATTAAACTGTGGTAGTTGGCAATTTGTCAAACCTGTTCCAGCATCTGCCATCTTAACTCTGTATAGGTAAAGAAGAGATACTGACTGTATAATTAAAAACAAGCAAATACTTTCTCTCCAGGAAAAAATATGCTCAATAAGCTTCTTACAGCTCCTACAGTGAAAAAACAAACTCTGTTTTTGACTCACTGAGTGCCTAGACCCGCTCTGATACCATGTTGGAAAGATGTGGAAATTCCATAACAGCCAAACAAAAAAATGCTTTGTTATAACACTCTATTTTTAACTCAGAAAACAGAAAATCGCTTGCTGGAAACGGTGTTTCAGCAAAGTAGTTTGGTGTTGCAGCAATGTAGTTTGGTGTTGCAGCAACGTAGTTAGAATTTCTGATAATTCAAAACAAAACTGAAAACAAAATAATACTTTGTTTTGCATAGCGGAAATAATAAAAAAAACGTTTGCGGGATACGATTTTATAGCAACGCGGAACTGGTGTAACAGCAATGTAGTTTCGTCAGTTGTTATTCTTGGTGTTGCAGCAACGTAATTTCGTTAGTTGCTGATCTTGGTGTAACAACAACATGTTTTGACGTCAAGTCAATTTTTGACTTACGGTGTAACAACAACGTGCAACGGTGTAACAGCAACGTAAAATAACTTGTATTCATAAACAGTAAAACCAACTGATACAGTAAACCAACTGATACAAGAGGAACACTTCAGTTCCACAAACCAATTTTCTTTATCTTAGAAAATTCCAGGTTTAGCACTACTGTGCGTTACAGAAAAGACTTTCTATCTTCTTTTAACCTTAAAATAGAACTGATGTTCATTACATTTATAGGAAAAAACATATCTGAGTTTAAACAGTAAAATAATCAAAATATCTTATAATGCTTATCTGTGTATTGAATGCAGCAAGCAGTGATGCCTTTCTCAAGAAAACAAGTTGGCGATTGCAGGGGAATTCAATTTTGTGAATTTAATGCTCATCAATGTGCAAAATATCAAGAGTGACTTTGCAACATCGAACAACCTGGAATATCTACAGAAGATCAGATTTCTATCCAACTGTTTTATGTTGCAGTCGGAATTAAATTCCAACAGCAACCAGTTACCTCAACCACCTTGGAGTGATCTCTACCTTCCATATACACCTTTCTAAATCGACGCTTCAGCTCTCGGTACACTAACCCAACAATGGATTCAGGAGGATTCGCCATAATTCTCTGTCAACGTCACTTCGTAATAGGTTGCTACCAGTGTAGGAAAACTCATGTTAGATTTTAGGATTATACATATAGCCTTTTCATGTGAAAAATGTTTGTAAACAAGCCCAACGATCCAAAACAATTATGTAATTACTCTTCCAGCGAGCTACGTATAAATACAATATCAATATGTTATGGATTATTTGTTATGTGTAAATGAAGATAGGCCCAATGACTATCATATAATGACCTAAGATCATAACAATAAATAATTCCTGACAAGATAATTAATAGGAAGTTAACTGATCCTAATTCATACAAAAAAAAATTATGAACAATAATTAATTCTGGTTAGATAATTAATAGTAAGTTAATTGATAGTAATTTATAGGAAAAAAGATTATAAACAATAATTAATTCTGATTAGATAATTAATAGTAAGTTAATCGATAGTAATTCATAGAAAATAAAATTATGTGAGTGTTATAATGTATGCACTTTACAAGTGGTATCAGAGCTAAAAGCTTCAACACTGCCAGCTATTTAAGGGAAAATAGTAATAAAACCAAGTTCATTTGAGTTGTATTTCATAATAAAGAAAAGTTGGAAATATGGTCAGTTCACTTAGAGGATGAAACTATTCACCCTTACCCATCTCAATCTTGAACTCAATCTTGAGATATGGGTGCCGTCAGGTGAGACACCTTAGTCCAAATATACTAAAATGCTGAGGGCATAAATTACCTATTCAAATTAATAATGAAAACTAAATTAAAATAAATATTTATGGGTAATTAAATAGTTACAAGTTATCAAATACTGATGAGAATTCTTACCTACAAAGTGACTTATTGGTCAATATATCTGACGATAAGTAATCACTAAGTAAGTCACATTTGATTACTTTGGGTTCATAATATGTAATGATGAGAGAGCCTATACACTAAAAAATTAAAAGATGAATACATATAAACTAAATAAACAAATATTCCTACATTATGGACATGTTTGAGGAAAGAAGGTGGGTCTTACCTATATGAGCTTCTTAGAAATAAGAGATTACCTACCCGGTTTATAAGAGATGACTACTTGTTAATAGTTGAAATAGTCCTTTTTGATACATAGCTTATAAAATTTGTTAAATGAATGAGTGAAGAAAAATCATTGATAATAATTTAAATTTTGAATCTTATGTGGGCAAAAACTAGAGTAAAATTCAGTATGTTGAAAGCCCTGTTTGTTTTGAAAATCTATATATAAAAACCAACCTTGTAAAATATATATATATAACAAAATTTACGATATACTAGTGTACTCAAGGAATTCAGTCGATTATATCTAAGGAGAACTCTCGTCCAAGTGAATGAGAATATGGGATACGTACGATTATCAAATATATGTACAATATGACTCAATGATGGATGATTGGTAGAATGGCTGTAATCCTTTCAATTGATATGACAGATATTGACCAAAGTGCCCTTAAAAGATAATAAAAAAATCATATGTTAATAATAGGTATTATGTATTAATAAATGCAATGCTACATAAGTGATGGAAATAAAGCTCAAATGGAAAAGGAATCAATCAACGCTTGTACTAAAATTTCTCTTAAAAAACCACAGAAAGGACGGTTAGCACAAACCATCACCATGGAAGACCATAATACTAATGTGGTTTGAAGAATGGCTAGATAATATGCCTTATCAAAGACCAACGAAATGGAGTTAGGTGGTGACAAATATGATTGGACAAAAAAAACACTCTCCTGAATAATAAGTAAATTGTGGAAGGGGTGTGGTTAATTGACTACGAACCCATATACTTCTTTATAACTTGGAAATTGTCATAATACAAACTAAGTAATCATTTCAAATTGACTTTCTCATGTAACTATGCAAACTATTTTTTTATATTATTTCTACCGTCATTATTACGTTTCAGTCTGTTGTTAGATTTTGATTCTTTTATCATATAAAAAGTCCCATTGTCCTTTAATGCAACCTCAATCCAATTCTTTGGGTTATAATGATTTGGTTTAGGGTTGTGTTTCAACCCATTATTAAATATTAATGGATTCCATTATATAAAAAACCTCAAGATGTTTTGAACTAAATAGTCAAGTAGTTTACCCCCAATTATAAGGAAAAATTTAAAAATACATATTTTATTGTTATTTCAATAATATACGTTTTTGTTTATCATAATTAACATTATGGTTGGTCAAATGAGAAATCATTATTCCATATTTCCTTTTTTATGGTTTAAAATGAGGACTTTTGGTAAATCATTTTCCTTTAACATGGGTTGGAATGATTGAATGCTAATAGTTTCAAACCAAGTCTCAGGCTTTATAAGAAGTTTTTTGTTACTGTAATTCTATACTTTATTTTATGTATATTTTAAATTTTATTGAAAATTATGGATTTAATATAATTTTTTTATTATTATAATATAATTAAATAATTAAACAATATAGATTACTTACAAATTTTATAATTAATTTTGGAGATACCAACCTCATAGTCAAAACCCATATTTAACCCAAGTCAATCAATTTTTCTAATGGATCTTCTTTGTATGTTAACACTTATTTGAAAACATTCAATGATGGTTTTTGTAATATAACTAAAAATATACAAAAATGAAACTTTGAGTTGTGATAAGGAAATATTAATAATTACCCAAAAAACTTTGATATCAACAATTTTCTTTCTTGTCATCCTTTTTTATGTGTTGAATGAGTTCCATTTTTCTTTCTTTTGTGAAATAAAATACTTGAAAATTAATATTTAGTGCTAAATTAGTTTTTTTATATGTACAAATTCAATCATGATTACATACATTTCAACCACATTTTTGTTGAGATATCTCCTCGTGTGATGCAATTATGTCCATTTCTTTTACCATATCATCGTACATTTTTTTGGACATTCCTACTCGCATGTTTCACATATAAGCTCCTTGATCCTTTGAGATTTTCATAATCTTCTTGAAAAAATAATAAACTATTTTTATATTGACATATGAAAACTTAATATAACAAAACTCATATTAATAAATGAATGATTTGTATTAAAATATACATATAATTGTGCAAAATCATTTTAATTATGAATATTACCTTTAAAATGTTCATTTTTTGTTGTTTTATATTTTTATGTTGCAAGTCTAACATGTCCCATTGACCATTGCTCTCGAAATACTTCATGTAGTTTAGACATAATTTAGTTCTTGGAATCATTTGATTGATTTTTGTATTGTAAGTGGAATGTACGTCTATACGTTCATTCCACTAGATTCATAGTATTTTTGTAAAAATCCTTTCACCCCTCCCTTTCATTAACTTCTAACACCACTCTAGATGAGCTAAGGAACAATTCATCATTATTTACATGTTCTATACTTTTTTCTCAAAACGACATTGATTTTTCTCTTCATTGTTGCTCCCTGTAGAACATTAATCATATATGAATTATTAGATTGTTTGAAACATGTTATTTAACATTCTTAAGTATATTACTAATGAAAATTGAAAAAAAAAACTAGTATTGAATACTATTTTTCATTCACCTCGTTTATCCTTCTACAAATTTCTGATCATACTTTTACGATCTTCTGCAAATAGATTAAAAATAATATTATCAACCTTCTTCATTTTTTTTCTTTGTAATACATATCATTTAAACATACATATAGTTCAAACATATTTATTTTGGAAAGAATTTACAAAAAATTGCCTTCTGTGCTTTTTTCAATGTGTTATCATTGTGTCAATTAGTATTTTTGTTATTAAACACATTCTTAGATATTTTTTATCAATATACAACTTGTACTATTTGATATAAAAGTCACTAAATATATTTTATACATAAATCAAAAAAATTATGGCAGAAAGAGCTCCAGTAATAGTGCATTTATTTGAATAAATGCAACGATCCATTTAGGCCATTAAATGCACCAAGTGTTTAATTGTTCAACATTGTGTCTGATTTTTTTAAAAATATTTTTAAATTATGACAATGTGATTTGTAATGATAAACCCCACAGAATGACTTAATAGATCTATTTTGTAGAGGTGCGTCTGTGTTATATTACAATCGAAGCATCGATGAACAAACTAGATAGGAGGAACGAGTTTAAAATACATCGGTGCATTGTATGACATAGGGCACACTCCTGGAAATTAGTCCACCACGGAACATATGCCTTTTTAAAAAAAATAGGATAAGGGTGATAGTGTTTGGATCTAATTCAATAAACAAACCCCCTACCTTACATGCCAAGCACCATATATATAACAAATACATAAACCCATTAAATCTAAAATGTGTGAGATTGAAAACCGTAATTGGGAAGTGATGGACGATTTCAACCCTAACTTGACATTTTGCAGTCATATAAGCAAAATTTTAAGGTAAGTACTATTTTTTTTGTTTTAATATTAATTAAATTAAATAAGAACATAGATCTTATAAAATTTTACTAGTAAAATCAATAATAAATTTTTATTACACACGGTTTTTTAATTTAACTTAATCTAATTTTTTATTTAATTACTTTTTTAATTTTATATTTATTTTCTAAATTTTGAATAAATCTAATAGAAATTGTAAAAATTATTAACACTAAAATTAACATTAAAATTTTAATTTTTTGCTATGTAGAGTTATGTGTGAATCACCATACCTTTCAAATTCCGATCTTTCTCCAATTCCAAAATATTTTGGTACTCGAGAGTACTCCCAGTATGTCTCATTTTCAAATGATCTATATTTTAATTAAACCCTAATAGATGATGTAAAAGAAATTATTAGCAAAATTTTTACAATGCAAGGATTTAACTGAATCACCATACCTTTCAGCTTCTAATCTTTTGAATAGTTTAGTTGCTCCAAAATAGTTTGTTGCAGTGTTCCTGGTAAGTCTCTCTTGCAAATCACTCCCTTGACATTTTGGGAAAAAAATCAAATAGTGGATAACTTTTTACTATTTAAATAAATTATCACTCACATTTGAATTTAAAAAAAAAAAAAAAAATCGCCCTTTTTTTTGTTCATTTAATATAAACATTAGTGTGTTTGACAATAAAGAGCATGAGTACATTTATAAGCAAAGTGCACCAACATTGTTGAGGTGCCAAATATTTTCAATACACCAACATGATACAATTCTTTTACTTCTTTTTTCTGAAATCCTGAAAGAGTGTGATTAACATTTTAATGCAATGGTGTGGTTCGTATATGAATGCATCCGTGTTGTAATTGTTATAAGAGCACTGACATGGTAGAATTTTCTTTTACTTTGAAAATCTTGGATACCAGTGTGTACTACTGTTTTTTTATTTAAACATGTCAGTGTTGTTTTGTATAAGAGCACCAATATGACAACATATTTTATATTTTTTGAGATGCCAGAAAGTGGTGTTCGTATTATTTCAATGCGCTAGTGTTGTTTTTATTTAAACATGCTAGTGTTGTTGTTATTTACACACATCGGTGCGATTTGTTTTGATAAGTGCCATAGTAGGGTTTTAAACTTATGTAAAATTTAATTTTCACATAAATTTTATATTAATCTCAAATTATCTTTTAATATGCATTAACGTGAATTATCGCAATTCATGGTATACATTTTTCGCTTAAAGTCACCTTATTCTTGAAAAAATGTTTGAAAACTATATTGAAATTCAAACTATGGTTATATAGTTCTCGAAATTAATATTAGATATGCACACAAAATTTTATTTCTATTTTTTTAAATGGAGGGACAAATTACCATGGCAAATTCTTCAAATTCCAACTAAAAGTCCTTAATAATGTTCTCCATTCCCATATCTAGTAAGTTTAGATTTTATTTATATTTCGATTATGTAATTGCGTTTTTTTTTAATCGTTGCCAATTTGAATAATAATATATCCAAATTTGTAGGATCCTAATTTAGAATTTTATTTAGATGTAGAAAATATTCCACCATTTGAAAAAAGTTAGAATAACTTATCAAGAGAAACATATCACACAGAGTTGGTAGATGAAAATGGACAACTTCTTCACCCTCCAATTGGAACATGGCATCTTCCAACTGTAATAATGGATCAACGACGGTAATAATTGTTTGGTATAACATAATTTCATTGGTGTGATTACTAATATCATTGATATTGTACTAAATATGTTCAATATGTTTTGAAATTAGGATACTAGTGATGATGATCGACCCACCTACCATCTTCTGGTCCACCCGACTACCACGTCAACTTGAGAGAAGGTTGAATTAAGAGCAAGATTCAGAGCGGAAGAATACAAATAGTGGATGAATAAACCACCTATTCAATTCATACTACATCTAAATTCACTAATTAGGAATGGCTACAACAATAATAATTTTTCATCTCAAGTTGGGAAAAGAGGCAACCAAATAGTGGTTGGTATGGATGATTACTTAGAGGGTACAAATATCACAGAGGTAGTATTTTTAGATACATTACATAATTATGAGATACAGGTTGATTCTCATATCACTGATACCTTATTTGAAACCCTGAAATCTTCTTCCACCACCCGTGTCTTTAGACCTAGCAGCAAGTCAAAATCTACTTAGCTAGGGATAATGATGTTGTTGTACAACTTGAAAGAAAAGTTTGGCATGTCGAACACATGTTTCTTGCAATATAGAGGTAATTCACTTGCATGATCAATAAATTCCTATATATTTTGAGAAATATTGTCCCAAAATTAACATTAAAAATAGTTAATTTTATGAACGTTAAATATTTACATTGTACAATTATATTCCCCACCAACTGCAAGTTATGAAAATATAAGGTTCTTCTGAGTGATAATGTCTTATCGTGTATCTTCGAAGAGGAAAATTAGTTGTTGAAAGTGTTGGGTTTTGAGTACATATCATATCATGCATGTATGAATGATTGTATTCTATAAAGAGGAGGATATCTAGACGAAGAGATACATCAGAAATGTGGGCATGAAAGGTATTGTAACTAGGAAAATTTCGGTAAATTAAATTGTCCCCCTCTTAAGATATTAAGGAACCTGAATATAATCCAAAGGATTCAAAGGTTATTTCATTGCAAAGAATTAGTTATTTTTTATGGATTACATGCCTCACATAAAAGTTAGTCAAGTGCTATGTGAATCCCAACATATTCAATAGACATGAAGCATATAGAGGATACATGGCTTGAAAAATTCAAGGATGAAGCATGAAGTCTACGATTCAGCATAGCCATGGCTGGTGTCAACCCATATTCCCTCCAAAGCATCATCTATTTTGTTTGGCCTATAGTAGTGATTAATAGTAATATCCCCCCATGGTTGTCCATGAAGAATTCACATCTTATGTTTGCCCTCATAGTCCCTAGCAGAAGATAAGTGAAGAATATGTATGTCTACTTACATCCACTGATAGATGAATTGAAGGAACTATGGGAAGAGATACATGTGTACGATGTATCAAGAACCATAACAAGAGAGAGTAGTTTTATGTTGTATGGCATATTTTCTTACATCTTACATGATTATCCAAGCTTAGGAATTCTCTCTAGTAAATTACATTTTATTGATTTGTTTATATGTGTAGCAATATTATTTCACATACTAATTTATTTCACTACAATTGTTTTGATCTTCACGGTCACTAATGTTTTGGTTTTTATACAAAACTTTCGTAGGTAATGTAACAAAGGTGTATCATGGAAGTAAATGTTGTGGTACTTCTCTAAAGGCTATGTGGTCTAACCACCTATGAAAGCCAGTGCATGACTGCTTGAGGGTATTCGTCCAAAAAGAACACACTTACAAAAGAGCAACATTCATTTGCAATGGTAAAGAGAGAGAACCCAAAGGCATGCAATAATGACACCAAATTAATGGCTAAGAGAGAGAAGGAAAATGATTTTGCATAAATGTTCAATTCAAATTGGCATCCTATGTTCAATGATCGAGAATTCTTCTACACCTATGTTAAGAAATTTCCCATCGGGAGGAAAAGGAAATTTATCATTTATGAGCTCCCATATTAGGAGCATCTTAAAATTTCCCGCTTACTAGATCCCATGCATCTATTTAAAAATGTTTCATATTTTCTATGGAGGCACATATCATAAAAAAAAAAAATGAAACATTTCTTGTTAGGAGAGATTTTATTTCTTCAAAAACTAAAGAGAAACATTGGCCAAGATAAGAAACTAGAGGAGAGGCTCCTCTCTCTTGGTATTTGAAAGAAGGTGATGTCCCGTGGGTTTTAAAAAAATATGATATTTATTTGGAAAAGGTAGTTATAATGACTGTGAGGATGTCTTCTTTATATTGGTCTTCACTACGAGATTGCTTTATTGAGGAATACCGTTTGTCGGGGTAGAAATTACATAACCATTTGAACCTTCTAGGAGTATGCATGTCAAAAACATGATTTTTTTATTTTTATTTTACATTTATGAAATGGGATATTTTATGATTACTTTATGTATAATGTACCTTTTACTATGCAATATCATTATCCTCTACTTGTGTGTCGGTGTGTGAACTGTGAATTCCCCCAAGACCAATGACATGCCATAACTAAATTATCTGCATTTGTACATTCGATCACATGAAAGGAGATTCACATGGTTAACATTAAATGGTGGCATTAATAGATATTAAGATTGTTTGTATGTTTGAGAAGGAATTGTTTACGAGTTTCATGGAATTGCATGTGCATATGCTAATTGACCTAGTAGATGAGGTTGAATTAGTTGGGGTGGTTTCTGTAGCACCGCCCATTGTAATTAAAACAATTAGTTGTTTGTTGGCTACTATTACTAGTGGTTTAACTAGGATTGAGACAAATTGACTATGGTTGAAAAATAATTTTTAAACTAATAAATAAATTTATTGTTTCCATTACTGGAAATCATAATCGCTAATATCAGAGTAAATGATACTTTCCGAAATCTTAGAAGAATCATATTCAAATTGAATTTCCTGAATTAAAATATATGGATATATATTACACCCCTGTCGAAGATAAAGACCAAAGTTAAAACCACTGCAAGGATAAAATAAGGCTTTCGCTTTTAGGAAAAATAATTGAAAAACCTAGGCTAAGGGGATACAGATTCCGAGAAGGAAAGACATTGCCAAGGAAAAATCTGTGAGAAAGATAATGTTAAATAAACATTATTAAGGCTCAGTAGGGGTTACTGAGATCTAGCAAGGTTATCATATCTCATGGGGTGTCAGAGATGATTCAAGGTTGGGTCGACTGGTGTTACAAGCCATAGGTTTCAAGCCTTCGAGTACTGTATAATCTACTGTGAAATAAGAGGTTAATTGAAGTGGATGACATATCAGTTGAAATTGAACAAACGTAGGTGTATACACTGGGTCAGGAGAAAATATTGAGATGGGTGTCATGCTATCCATGTAGTTAACATGTAGTAGATTGCAATAGTAAAAATGCTAAGAAAATTTGAAGAGCGGGTTGATTCCTATTATAATTAAATTAACAACCCATGCATAAACTACAGGACCAAACATCTATTACTAGACTTCAACTATAAAATATTTGCACTTGTGATCTATGTCTACAATACTCTTTCTGCCAAGCAAAATCATAATAGGTCTAGCTACACATTACCAATCCAAAAGCTCAAAATTTGTAGAATAGTAAAAAGTCAACATACTGAAATTAACTATATATATATAATATATATATATATATATATATAATATATATATATATATATATATATATATATATATAATATACACGAAATTTTTGAAACTAGTCCTGTGTATATCTATCTAGAGTAGTTGCATAACCACTTATTAGGTAGTTTGGGGAAATCACCAACATAAAACTTGATTATAGAATTGCTCTCAATTCAAAGCTTAACTCAAATTAATTAAATAACCCGAACAAGGTTTAATTTTAATAATCCATTCATAGTTGTAATTGAATGGCTAGCATAAAATCCCTAGAACCATTCCAAATATAAGAAAATATTTTGGAAAGTGCTTAGAAAAATCCATTAAGAAAGCAGGATGCACGTGCGTACTGAGCATTTCATATGAGATAGCTAGTGGAATGAGTAGAATCTCGATGAGACCCATGTCAGATTAATGACTCAACCCTACAAACAATAGATGTAGATAATTAAACAACTTGTAGGCAAACTAACATTGGGGTTAACCTTGAACCCTATCCACTAATGAAAAAGGAAGTTCGATTTGCAGCAACTTACCGAATTCTAAAATTATTATGTCAGAATGTGGAGACTGATTGAATCCCATGTAAAAACAAAAAGAAAAGATATTAGTCGAGATGTGACTCATGAAGTGTTGTTATTTCTTGTGGAAATGGAAAAGAAAACAAAAGGGAAATGTGTATTTACAGTTTACCTTGATGTAAGAGTTTTAGAGACATCTGCCTTCCAGCTAAAGACTAGTCACTATGTTGATGTTGGTATGTGGTCTCTTGGTTCTGATGGCAAGAAATGACCAAGAATCTGGCAGGAATCTTAGTCGAATGGAAATGTTGCAGAACAAAACCCTTCCATAGTGAACCCCGGGAAAGACTGACTAGAGTGGAGGGAAAATGGGTTGGTTATTGATAACCACAGCCGGGTTGTCGGAATCCGACAGATGAGAGAGTACCAAGATCAACAATGGAAGCATCTCCAAGTGGTGCATTGGAAGATTCAAGAGCCTCGGGCTAGTTGGCCACCAGCATTGGAATAATTAGAGTCATCCACTATATTTTAATACTTACCTTATAACCTCTCATCGATAAAATTAGAATGGTGAACCTTGCTTCAATATCGACCCATCCTATTTGTTATAAAATTTAGTTAAAATGGTAACCTTTACCTGTTAGACTTACAATATTGTTTATATTGTATTATGTGTTAAATGTATGAAATGTTGACTGTATGATTTATGGAGGTAAATGAAGGTTTTTTTTTGTGGCTTATGGTGTGTATGTATGTGATAAGTGGTATCAGAGCACTCAGGTCGCTACACTAACACTTGAAGGGATTGTTGTGAATATAACAAAACTAATTTATGATGTACAAATAAAAGAGGTTGATCCAGTATGAGATGAGGAGCAGGGACTACTCCACCAACATGATTATCTAGAAGATTTGAAGCAATACATGTACCAGAAGGAAACCCACAAATGTGGGCTCAATTAGGTAGAGAAGGTCCAAATATGAATTCCATTTTGTTGGATACTTTACAACATCTCCGATATGAAATGATGAATTCGAGGGAAGGTAATGAAAGGTGGCGACTTGAGCAAGATAAGACCATGAAAATTCAATAGAACCCAAGTCGTAGTTAGGATGAAGGCCAAAGAGAAGAGTTCCATAGGCAACAAGAATATCACCTAAATTTTGAGGGACGTCCAGTGGGCAATGAAGAGGAATATGATAATATTTCCTGTGGAAAAGGACCTAAAAGAAAAAAAATAGAGTTTCAAGGGGAGTTCAAGAAAATCAAACATTTGAATTATGATGGAGAAGTGTAGGAGTTGGAGAAACCATGTCTCATAAATATGAAAAAATATTTTCAAATATATGAATATGATGATAATATAAAGGCAAGGCTTCTAGTGTACCAATTGAAGGAAATGCCACCCTATGGTGGGAGGAGATTAAAACTATTTGAGGTATTGATGAGTAATAAGTTACTTGGGAAAAATTTTAGAAACATTTTAAAGATAAGTATTTGACTGAGCGGTTTTATGATCAAAAGGAAAATTAATTCCACGATATGAAGTTGGGACAATAGTCCATCAATGAATTTATAACTAAAATTACCTCTTTATTAAGATATGTTACTTACGCTTGTCAGGAAAAATATAAAGTGCAACGATTTACTAGAAGCGTACATGCCTTCATGAAAGAGAAATTAGAGTTTGATAACCCAAATATAATGGATAAATCCATTCGATAGGCTCGAATTTGTTACCATAAAATGAAGAAGAAAGAAGACAACACCAAGACTTTGTCAAGAAA
This sequence comes from Pinus taeda, assembly GCA_000404065.3. NCBI lineage: Eukaryota > Viridiplantae > Streptophyta > Pinopsida > Pinales > Pinaceae > Pinus > Pinus taeda. The sequence goes on along the minus strand of APFE030002077.1, from coordinate 12,860 downwards.
AAGTGGGCAAAATAATGTATGATGAAATGCCTGTGTTAGTTTCTGAATCTGATCTATGATTTAAAAGTTATGGTCTTTCCATTTGATGGGCTACAATGTTCCTTAAAGCTTTGGCCTCTTTCCTCTGATTTTTCCTCTGGTCTCCCCCATCAAAACCACCACAACACATCCTTGAACAACATTCATAAGTGTTCCTGTCAGGACAAATAGCACTGATGAGCCTATCCAAAATGGGACTCAATGACCATTTCTTTATCTTGTTTATCTAGCACGACTTAAAAATGAGATGTTGGGAAATTTTGATTATACACACATTGAATCCTTATATGTTTTCAGTCCTCTGTAAATATTATTTGGAAACCTATCTATAGTTTTTTTGGTTATTGTTGGTGTGAGAGTCAAACTCTTCTGAGTTTTATATGTCTTTATATTGAAAAAGGCTCAAAAGAAATTGAGGATAGTGCATGCACTTATATTTTCTGTACAATTTTTTTTATGGGTGCAAGTATTATTTGGTTATTAGAAATAAATAAGGTTAAGCTACTCATTCCTAAGGTAGAGGAAGTTCAAAATTCCATCATTGTTATGCAGTTTGTGCACTGACAAAGCCTGGAGAAGAGTATTCATCAGTAGTTACAAACCAATAAAGTGCCTGATAATCATAGAATTTCCCTTTGAAACATAAGCTTCACCAGTTTGGATTTTATTTATTTATAAAATGATCAAAAGAGAGAAACCATTAAAAAAAACAACTACTACCTACCATTTGGCTAGATTTCAACAAACTAACCCTGCTTAGCACTTTAGCTTTGTTGACTTATGAAACAATAATGGGCAGCTTAGGCAAAATAAAACAACCTATTGTAATGCACCAAATCTATACCTCCCTAGTCTTGAGGTAAAATTTTCCACTAATTTCAACTTTCAAACAATACCAAATTCGAACGTGTGGCCTTATCCTTGATGGTAAATTTTAAGCACAGGAAATTAACATGACAAAGAGTTAAACATGTCTGTCAAAATCCTAGCGCAATTATTAGCAATCTAGTTATTCACTAAAATGGGAACAGAATGAACAAACCAAATAGTTTGTTGAAATGACTTGCTTGTCTAAGGTTGATTCTACAAAAATCGTGAAATTGTAAAGCACAAATGCAATCACTCCCTCTATAACTGCCCCCAACAAGGTCTGAATTGCTGAAGGAGAGCCTTCTAGCTTCACTTCCTGGCCAACCTTTATTTTTTTCGAGGATTTTATGGCTTCCGACTTGGCTTCTTCTCTCACACTTTCAACCCTTGAAGATCAAAATTTCTTCCTCAAAATAGAGTAAATCAAATCGATGCATTAGACAACTTCCTTCTCCCTAGTGACAAACTTCATTACTATAAAAATTCCATTGATGTGATAACATCTTAGCTAATCTAATACCATTTCGGTGGCTCTTTTTGCCCTTCTTTTCATGGAGTGATAGAGGAGAGCTGCAACGGCACCTGTGAGCAGAACGCTGGTTGTTTTTGCAGTGGAGATGCATCTAGAACGCCAAAGGGATTAAGTACCTATGGTAACTCAATTTGCCCTTCTTCTTCTTATTTGTTACCAGTGTTTTCTTCGGCAAGATCAAACAAATGCTTCCCGCCACTTCTACTGACATTAATGCAGGAAGCCCTCTTGTCCACTGTAAGGGAAGATTCCTGTGACAAAAGAGTAGTCTTAGGTGCAGAAGCCCTGGTGGATTTGGCAACTATGTTGGCATACTAATTTCTAGGTGGTAGTTCACCACATTTGTTTATGTAACTTGGGTTTATGAAGAATTTGTCTAGGCGACCTGAGGAGAGAATTTGGAAATCCATGGTCACTCATTGAACTACGGTGTACCGGCAAGAGGATAGACAATTGTTAAAAGCAATGTGTGGATTTTGAATGATTTCATGTTCATAGCTATCTCATGACCCATGGCACTCTCTAGAGATGGGGAGGAGAGAAAATTATAAAGCTCACTAATTGGCCCCTAAATAGAAAGGCCAGGTTGGGGTTAGCCCAATAGTCAATAGTGACATTGGGAGAGGATACATGCAAGCGCACAATGGATTAGATAGCTATGGAATCAAACATATAGCAACAAATCAATCTTTGCAACATTGGAGTTGAAAATAACTGAATCAGGAAAAGGAATAGAAGGATACAAGACAGTGGATTCTCATTTAGGTTAGGTAAGTATATAGAGCCAGCTTTGTTAGGCTTCTCTGGGTTACGTAGTGAACCCATGTCAGCAGTAAACAACTTCCTATAGATTGCAAATTTATCTTTCAAAAGAAATAATATCATAGTCTGCCCCTTTTACTAGGAATCCATTCAATTAGCAGATAAGCCAAGCCCTTGTAGTAGCCTAATCAACAAACTTCAGTAGGATCATAAAGCAACAAGCATTGACAATACACTGGTACTGTTGGATACCTATACCAATAGGTTTCATATTTCATGATTGGCAAATTCAGATGCCAAATATGCTCTGCTTTGCTGATACAAAGATCCCATATTTTCAAAGAAAGGCAAGGTGTATACATGCCTTCATGTTTATCACAATTTTGATGGATGGTCCAACAGTCTAATCTGGATCATGCCATGTTTCAATTTTCTATTGTAGAATAGAGAAAGAAGTCTGCCCAAACTGTTTAATCTTGGCAGATCAGTAGTTAGGCAGAGAAGCTAAGGTTCCCAACTGCTCAATATGGGGCCTTGGAGGAAATAAGGTTAGTGCTAGATATGCAATCAAAAGAAAAGCCAATGGAAAAGAAAAGGCACATAAGGGTCTGCAAGTCCAAGTGCACCCTCCAAGAAGAAACAAAAAATGCTAGGCAAATAGATGGGTAGGTAGATGGGGTTGCAGAAGTGTTGTTCTTTTCAAACTGCATCATGCTGGTCAATACAAGGAAAGAAACACAATGGGGCATGTCTAACTTCCCCTTTTCCTGATTTGTCACTCATTACTAACATCCCTTCACCAAGGGTGGTTATGAAAGAAATTCAAGGTTTTATGTTGGTTCTTGATTCCTTTAAGAGCCACATTTCTTGTGCAAACTTCTTTTCATTTTGATCTACTCCCTAATACTAAGTTGTTTTCAAGAAAACATAGTAATATCACTCCTCATTCACCTTCCCCCTCCATATTAACCTCTAACTTTATTATCTAACTCCCTATGTTACCCTTTCCCTACTATTATAACACCATGGCGTATAAACCCCAAACATTCTATAAATATCCCCTCCTTGGCATTATAGCCATATGATTGACTATCAGGGGATCAAATTGACATCTTGTCAGTTTGAGAACCCAAGCCTAACCTCTCTTCCACCTTCACAAACTCATCTACTTAGCCAACCCTTCATTTTGCCTAAGAAATCTTGAAAAAACCCTTTTTGCACCCTTATACCCGCTCAAAGGCAAAATATATGAAAAAACCCACTTTGCCCGCCTTATCCTAAGTCTGAGACCCATTTGCGCGTTTATGCGAAATTTTATGAAAACCCACTTAGCCTAAGTTTTAAATGCCGTAAGCAATTTTGCAAAAAATCATTGAAAAACCATAGCTTCCGCCTTTTCCTAAAGTTTTCGGCTATACATGATTTGATAAAGAAATACATTACAAACCGTAAAATTCGTTGATATTTCGAAGGGTCCCGCTGGGCGCAAATCCCAAGGAAAATGATATTTTAATACCTGCCCGACGTCGTATCATCCGTGCAGATCATTGGCCTATCGACCGTCTGATCAAGCCCTTTTCATCCGACGGCTGACGCGGATATCGGACCGGCCCCGACGTCCGAAAGATATCGTCCGATATCTGTCAGAGGCTGACATCAGGCTGGGTCCATGCGTCGCCCCCAAATTGTATCGAAGCCCCTTCTAACAGATTCCCTGCCGTATCAAAGGCGGTGCGATATAATACCGCTGTGGTTTCCGGTTTTCCGCCAAGACTGCCTGCCAGCATCAGGGCCAATCACTGCCTGCGTCAGCGCCGCGTCCACGACCTCCGTCCGACATTGCTCCACCTGTCTGCCACCTCACCACCCTCGTGGACCACTCACAGGCTGCCACGTCACTTGATGACCTCATGCTGACGTCACTCGACCCTGACCCACCTGATGACATCATGCTGACGTCATCCAAAAAGGCGCGAATGTCCCAAAAAAGCCATATTTTGTCAATTTTCGCGTTCTTTTTGCACTTTTGGAAAAAACTGTTGTTGCGCCCTCTACATGCATTTTACGACCAATTGCACGAACCTACTCAAGTCGACCTGGAGACCTTCGACGCACCTACCCACCTGTATCCGTGACCCAGACCATCGAGTTTACCAGGTATTTATCCCTGCAAGTCTTCTCTAAGCCTGGTTTTTGTCTGTAATAACTAAAAACTCACTTAAGGCACTATAAACGCATAATTCACCGGAGAATTCCCTGCACCCAGTTCCCACTTAGAAATTTAACGGTCGAAATTCATTAGCCGAGCCTGTTTGGACTAAACTTTCACTGAAAAACTGCATTGTTGTTCGCGCAGTCGTGAACAGAAAACCTGGTACCTACACCCAATTGTTAAAAAGGCTCTGCAGAAGACAACTATTCACCTTCTCAAGTAACTGTGGGCAGTATTTCAATTGCTGCAAGCTTACCCTGACATCCTCCATTTCTCAAATTCACCTTTTCACTCAGGCAGTGCTCTTGTTGCCCAGGCTAAGTAACATTAGTCCTCATACAAAACAGAGTCTAAGTAACCATGGAGACTCCAGTTGCACCGGTGGCCCTCAATGTTTCTCCCTTAAACGCCCCTTAGAGAGAATTGGAGTGGTAGGATTTGGCAGACTTGATTTGGCAGACTTAGATTACCAAATCTCAGAGGACTTTTCATCACGAAGCAAGTTCCACCTCCACCTGCTAAATGAGCTTAAGGAAAAACATGTGGATGGGACAGACATATTAGGCATTTGGGATTCCTTCCTCCCAATTTTCAGGCTCCCTCAGGTCAACCAATTCCCTGACCTAATTCATATGTGTGTTGTCTGCTATGATCCGACTCAAAGAGCTGTGCTTGACCCTTCAGGCTCAGTTGTATTCTACATGACCCCTGAGGCCATTAGAGAGATGTTGCAGTTCAAGACTCAAAAGAAATTGGTTCCCCTGTCTTTATTGGATGTGATAAACCAAGGAGCTAAGATGCTGACAGATGCTCAGATCACAAAGTTGAATCAATTGTTTATTAAAAACTCTAACACTGTGCAGCACCCTCCTATTTTTGTTGGTTACCTCAATCAATTAGGTGTAGATCTTGCAGATATGATCAGTTCCATCTTGGGGTACAAATCAGTTGAATTTATTGATGAAATTGTACTGGTGATGATGACTATGTTTGCCCCTGGCAAAACTCCAATCTATTATGGCTATGCCACCTACATTTCAGATAAGATGCATGAGCAGTTCATAAACCTATCAAGAGAGAAGGTGTTCATATACACCTCCTACATCTACCACTTGATTCTATATTATCAGCATGAGAAATTCTCCTTCATTGTCAAGAGAACGGATGCACAAGGAAATCCAAGGTCAGTAGTGTACTGGAGCTCAGTGTTTCATTGCAGAACCTACTCTTCGTACACTTACTATGAATTTATTGACCTCTTCATTCACCCAGCCATGTCCTTGTTCCTAAGCTCGCCTCCTCTAAGACTGACTGGTGAGATGCAGAGAATCCTGCAGTTATCCAAAGTGTACAGCATTGGGGATTGGTATTTTTACCAAAACTACACCGTTATCAGAATATATGGTTGTGAGTTACCCCCATACAGATTGCCCAAGTATGTGCCCATGAGACTATTTTCCCTTGAATACTTCAGGCAATTTGGGAATGCTGATATGATACACTTCTCAGGCAAGGGCAGGAAGGCACAGCTGAAAGTGAAAAATCAATTGGGCCACCTTGTTTTGAACAAAAGGGAGGAAGGCTGGAAAGAAGCTGATAGAAAGCTAGAATTCCTTGGCCTGAAGACTAGTTTCCTCTGGAAACCCTATGACCCCAATCACTCCATATCATTCAGAAGGGTCAAATATAGGCTCTCTAGTTATGACCATGTAAGTTTGCCTCACATTGAAAAATATGCAACTCAACCAAAATGGAAAAGGGGCACACTGGAGGAACCTGTCACACAAGAAGAAATGAATGAGAGAGCAAGAAGACATCTTCTAAAATTGGCTGACTTGGAACTTCCTGCACAGGTATTCTCTGTGCCAAAGCCTCAAGTAGGAGCACCTGCCTCATCCTCCACAGCACATCAGGAGGCAGTCCAAACCACAAGTCAAGCTCCCAGCAAAGGCAATGAAAAAGAGATGGAGCGACAGGTACAACAGGCACAGGTTCAACAACCCCAATAGGTACCACAGCCACAAAAGGAGCAGCCAGAGCAGGGAGAATAGATAGCAGAGGCCCCAATGGCCACACAGCAGCAGCCAACACAAATGGCACCTCCCAGACAAGATTCAAGGATTGATTCTTCTGTCCTCCAAACCCCACAAAGAGAGGACGTAAACAGGAAAAGGGACAGAGAAACTCCCCTTAATGCCTCACCAACTCAAGGGGAGAAGAGACAAAGGTTAAACCCTTTATCTGAAGAAGAAATGCCAATGGGGCATACTTCAAGTACAGGCCTGCCCAGCATGGAGGCCTCAGCCAGTTCCTTCTAGCAAGAGCAAGATAGGGCAGCAAGAGGAGAAGTTAGCTCCTTAGGCCAACAAAGGGAAGGCGAGAAGAGCATCAAGCAGCAATTCAAGGACATTAAAAAGAGAAGTGAACCCTTGAGGATGCAGTTATATAATCATTTATTGAAAATGGCCCCCACAAACTAGCAAAGACTCATGTCTGCATATGATGCACATGAGGGTAAAATGATTATGAGCCATTTTACACCAGCAGTGCAGCAACCACAATCAGTTGTCGATTATATCAGGACCAACCTTGAGGTCCTATCCAAGGACATCTACCCAAAGGATCAAATTGAGCTGCACAAACAAACGGGTGAGATGGTGTATGCCACCTTGGCAGATAAGACCTTGGTGAACTATAGGCTACAAAATAGCCTGAATAACATCACTGCACAACTTGAGCTGGAAAGGGCTTCCTCTCAAGCAAAAGACAACAGGATCAAAGCTCTATAGGAAATCATAATAGAGCTTGGAAATGATCCTAAAGATGTCAAGGCAGTGCAGGAGATTCTGAAGCTGAGGGATGCTGATATGGCAACATTGAGAAAAATGATAAAAATCCCAGCAACTCTTCATCCTCAAACAGAAGAGATTGCCCAGCTCAGACAAGATAAGGATGTAGCTGCTATGTTGGTTACATTATATAAAGAGCTCATCCACACTCAAGAGAGGTTGCAGGAAACAGAAGCCACCCTTCAGACAGCATTGCAGCAAAAGGAGGCAGGGAAAACTTCACAAGCTCCTCCAAAAACAATTAATCTGGAGGAAGCTCCTCAAACCACTGCCCCTCCCAGTCAGCAAACACAACAGGCAGCACCATCCACCTCAGCACCAACAATAAAGCAGGCTAAAAGCCTTGACATGCAAAAGCTGAGGAATGAAATTCAAGCCTTGGAGTCTCAAATGTCAAAGTTAAATCAAGCCAAGGACACTCTGGCTAAAATCAATGAGAAATATGACAAGTCCAAGCAGAATGTGGCTGAAAGAGAAAGGGAGGTAAGCCTCTTAAGAAGAGAATAATGAGCTAGAAAAAAAGCTCACATGGCAAGTAAATCTGAACTCAAGAGGATCCATGGGCAATATTGGCCATCCATCAAAGACCAGTGGGAGACATTGAGGCAATCCATGACAAATAACTTCATTGGAAAGCACATAAGAGATCCAACGGGCAAGGCATCTCTAGGAATATGCTGAGATGCCACTAAAATGATAAACGGCTAACTAACAGACAAGCTCCCAATCAATCAAATGGATTGGCAACAGGACTGAGACCATTTCACTGATCAAAAGGGTCCTAACATTAAGAAACCTGGTTCAAACCCTGGAAAGAAGAACCCAGGATATGCAAGCAGATATCAACAAATTCTAGGACAGGTTCATGGCATTACAAAATAGGGGTCCTCCTAGCTTGCTGGAGCCATCAGGAAGGTTGCTCTCACATGAAAAATATGCCAAGAGAGTGAACACTTTTGTTGGAAATCAAATTGCAGAGACAACTAGTACATCAGCAGAAACTAGTCCAGCAACAAGATAGACCCTCTTCAACAGGGTGGAGAGTTTATTTTTTATTATGAATGAAATCACACACTTGTTTGATGAGCCTCCCCATTTTTACAAGTATACAGAGGCAGATGAGACCATGGGGTCAATTTTGAGGCATCAATTGCCTACACAAGATGTATGGAATAATTTGATACAATTATTGTTAAATCAAAGTCAGTAATTATGTTGTTACTTTTTGAAAATATTTAAATTTTCATACATAGGAAGATAAGGACACATCAGCAGGTATGCAGAAAGAGGCTGAGCCAACTCAGCACAAACATTCGGCCACCACAGCATCACTGACAGTCACAGGTGACAGGGCCGAAAAGCTACAGGAGGACAAAGCTGCGCAGACACGTCATTCAGCAGTTATAACAAAGCGCTCAACCGACTCAGTGAACTCCAAAGGTCAAATTTTTCTGACAGGAGTAAAGAGCCTTTATGTTGCATTAAAGATTGTAATAACTTTTTATCTGCAATTTCTGTACGAGTTAATGAAGATATTTACCTCTCAGATGACTCAATGCCTGAGATATTTTTGTATGGAACACTTCTATATATTCCCCCTCGCATATGTTAGCAGGGGTTGGATGTTGGATGTAAGAGATTGTTCATATATATTACGCTTTTCTTTCATTGTAACTCTCAGAGAAGTAATACGAAGGATGATGGAATTTCCAAAGCTCTGTGTTGCTTGATGTTGTTTGGTGTTTAGCTGAAAGTGGCAGGATTCCTTCGTATTTCATGGCACAATAAGTTTTTCTTGTAACTATTTGTTATGTGTTTGTTATCTTTCATATCTCTTTCATGTTTCCTTTGTTTAAACAGTTAATAGAAAGGAAAAAGAATAGTTCCAGGATTTAATCACAGATTACCCTGAACTCAATCTAAGCTATTTTGAATGTCTTTTCTTCAGTTATAGTAATGAAAGCGTAATTCTTAATTTCTACCCTTTCACACTATATCATCACAGTGATTATTGTTTCAGGAATTCAAGTTTGCTCCTGAGGAATACATCCCTTTCTCACACCCCATCTTAGTGGAAAATTCTTAATTGCTTTTCACTGGTTGTTTGCACCCCATCATCACAATTTAAAGTTTGTTCCATGAAGTATCTAAATGGCCCTGTAACTCCAGCTGCATCAAACTCAGGATTTCAAGAAACCAACAACCACAAACTCCATTGCCCAATGGACTAATTTTACCTGTAGAACTACATTTCAAAGCCTTCAGAAAAGCATCCTCCCAACCAAACATAAACCAAAAACCTTCACATCATAACTAGCCTAAAATCTCCATAGAACAGAGACAAACCTTAAAGAGAGAGCCCTCTCTGATTACAGCTGGGCTAGAAGCTATAGTCCAAAGATTGGTTAGTGGTTACCCCAGCTGTATTCCCTTGGGAGTCATAGGGAACAACCTGGGTGTTAACATAAATGGCGACTCCGCTGGGGAAGCTCTTCGGGATTTAGAAAAAAACTGTATATCTGCTAAAGTTACACTTAAAAACTGAATATCAATCAAGAAGCCTTCAAAGTTGTTTTTGTACCAACACCAACAGCCTCAAGGAAGAGTTGATTCAGTTAATCTTCTCACTCATTTTAAGATACTATAGCCTTTTCAAAAATCTTGTCCAGTCCTTGCAAGATACAAATTTTCCTAAAAGACTCAAAAAGACTAGCTTAGAAACTGGCTCCTAAGAAGAATCTTTGGTACACTAGGGAAAATCCTGACCCAAACCCCCCTACTGTCTTTGAAAATCCTAATACAATCCCTAAATTTATCAAGAAGCAGCAAGGGCTAGACAAGCTTGCTGACTTAAGTCCAGAGACAGTTCATCCCAACCCCATTTCCACTCCAATCAAGGTTCTTCTTCGGTCCACCCCCAATTACCCTAGTTCTCCATCCACATCTCAAAGCCCTCCTCCAACATCCTCATCCCCCAACCATACTCCCTTGACCAACATTCTAGGTTCTGCTATACCTGGTACCCCTGTGGTACCCATTGTTCCTTTTTTCCCAGTTGTCCTTGTCAATCCTCCTAACATCGTGAATATGGCTATGAGATATGCACCTCTGCAATTACCTGCTAATCCTGCAGCTCTACCTCAAGATTACCAAGCCAAAATCTCATATTTTGACTCCACTGGCCCTTACTCTGCTATTCAGCATGCTAAGAGAATGCAGGATCATTTTGAGAACTATGAGATAGATGATGAGAGTGTGAGGATGAGAATTTTTGTCCAAAGCTTAACAGGTGATGTCCGAACTTGGTGCAGGTCACTTCCTCCAAATACCATCACAACCCCTGATGAGCTTTACCAATCCTTCACCAACAGATGGGAGAAAAAGAAGGATCCCTTGCATATACTTGGTGAATATGACATGATTAAGAGAGTTCCTCAAGAGACAGTTCTGGAGTATTGTGCTAGGTTCAACAATGTATACAATGCAATACCCCAAAACTTAAGACCTCCTCCTGATCTGGCCTTATACAAATTCCCTGATGGATTTGACCCTGATATGGCTTATCAACTGAAAGAATGAGCCCCTCAAACCTTTGAAGAAGCACGAAAGGTTGCTGTCATAGTTGAGGAAAACCTAATTGCTAAGAGGAACAGGGCAAGATTGGAAAAAAGTGTTGCCTTCAAAGAGGAACCCTCAGCCTTTGACCAGAAATTGGATGCAATAATCTCTGGTATGAAGAGGTTGGGTGACAGAGTGGAATCTGTGGAGAGAAAGTCATCATGGGAAGCACCACAAAACAACCCTAACAGAAATCCAAACTTTAGGAGAAACCAAAACCCTAATATGGGCAAGGCTAATCCTGATCCAGAGATAAGACCTCCATTCCAGGAAAATTATGCTGAAACATCCACTTCAGATGAGCAAGTGGATGACACCCACATTCACCTAATGGGCCTTGATGATGAGCACCAAGTTTTCCTAAGTCAAGAAGATCATGAAGATGAGGGCATTAAACAATTCCAAACTAAGTCAGGTGAGTCATTTGACTTCAAACAAGGCTATGACACAGCTGTTTATGAAGTTCACAAACAATACAAACTAAGAAGTAGAACTATAAACATAACACAGCCGGAAACAACAAAGGATAGACTTCAGCCCAAGAGTGCCATAGTAACAGAACCAATGAACACAAATGATTCACTCACAAAGGAAGTAACCATTGAAGAAGTTACTGAACAACTTCCCTCAACACAAAAGCCACTAGCTGCATCCTCTTTACCGCCTAATCCAACAAAAGTTCCACAAGAGATGAATGAGAAACAGAAGTCCCAAGATCAAGTTGAGGATCAAAAGGAAACCTTACTGAACAAAGAAAAGATGGTCACCCACAACACTAGGGTTCAGATTGAAAAACCTTTTGATTTGGAAGTTGAAGTTGGAAAACTAAAAATAGCCATTCCTCTTGCAGAAGTAGCCAAACATGACATCTACAAACAACAGATTAAGAAGTCCCTCCAACTCACTCGAGACAAAGACAATGTCAATGTCTTGGATGACACCCCAGAATTGCTGTTTGGCCCAGAGGTTGATGGAAAAACAGCAGGCACATGGATCTTACCCTTTTATGTCAGCTTGCATATCCATGATAAGATACTACACAATGCAATGTTTGACTCGGGCGCTTCTCATAACCTGATGCCAAAATCAGTCATGGAAAGGCTGAATCTAGATATTACTAGACCATATAAGGATCTATTTTCATTTGATTCCAGCCAAGTTAAGTGTCTAGGCTTGATAAAAGACTTATGTGTATCCCTGGTCCAATACCCAAATAAAACAATCTTGATGGATGTTATCGTTGCTGATATCCCACCCAAATATGGGATGTTATTATCAAGATCATGGGGAGCTAAACTTCAAGGGTCCCTACAGTTAGACATGTCATATGCCACAATCACAGTCTTTGGTCAACCCAAAAGACTATATAGAGAATCACTCATGAAATATATGGTCAGCACTGTAGAGAAGCCTCAAAACTTCCCCATATATGCTGTCCATTCTGACATAGACTCATATATCCTTTTCAATGACAATACAGGTCACACAAATAATGAATAAATCCAGATAATCAAACTAGATCATCATATCAATGAAGGAAATCCTGACACTGAAACATTGGTTGATTCAAAAGAGGAGAATGTGCAAGAGGACAAATCATATGATGATGAAAACCAGACACTCAAACAAGATCAAGACTTTAATGAACAAACTGCTGCTCTAGAAACAAAGTTGATCCCATCAAATGAGAAGACTGTTCTAAAAGTCAAACTAGATGAAGAACCTAAACTTCAACTCACAAGTCCAGACCACACAGACATTATTCAGCCTCCCCTAGAACAAGAGATCTTATGGTTCCTAGAATTTGATGGATTAGTCAACAAATTAGGAGCAGGAGCTGGAGTTTGGATACATAATAAACAAAACAGCCATGCAGAAGGCTGAGCCTATAGACTAAACTTCAGGTGCACTAACAACATGGCTGAGTATGAAGCTCTCCTACTAGGCCTCAAGTTAGTACAATCCCTACAAGCCATAA
>APFE030002065.1:0-17332 GCA_000404065.3 Pinus taeda | reverse complement strand
AAATTTTCTTGAAATCTTAAAAAAAAAAATTAATTTACAAGTTAAGTTATGTAATCTATATACATTCAAAAATAGAATTTAAACAATGAAAAATTACTCTATATATAGAGAGAAAGAGAGTTTTTTCCAGTTTTGTATTTTAAAATATGTTTGCACATGAAGATATTTGATTCCTCTTGGAACATGCTAGATCTGTGCTTAATATGGATCTATAATGGTATTATAGACTTCTTCAAACAATTATAATAGATTTGAAGGGTTGTGAACTAGTACAAACAAATTTTGAAAAAGAAAACCACACATGTTTATTGATAGTGTTGTTAAGAGTTTGATAATAATTAGTGCAGAGATTTATTAGGCAAATTATTTTCTATTAAGATTTTTAATGGAGTCATTTTTGTAGAATAATAATATTTTTTTTTTAATTACATCCCCATTTTTCATGTCTAAAAAAATATCTTGAATAACATTTTGATGAATATTTTCTTAGAGATGTTTTGTTTCGAATGTTTATAAATATATATTTTCCTAAAAAAAATAATTTTGAAATAACTTTGTATAACATTGTGTTTCAATATTATTAGATTAATTAGGTCCAAGGTTAAGAAAAATAATAAATGAAAAATCCCCAGCTGTCACGTCCGCCTCACCCGTTGTTTTCGCGTCCGTTGTTTAAACTTTCAATTAAAAAGTGATAAGTTCTAATGATAAATATTAAATTAAAATATTGATTTATAAAAAATTTTTTTTTTTTTTAATTTTTTTTATTCATCCTTTATTATTGAGATGAAGAATAATTTTATTTTCACTGTAACAATGTTGCTCATTTTATGTGAAAATGAAACTATAAATCGATATGATGTAGTTTGGGGACATTTTAATTTTAACTCCAATATTTAATCAAGATTTATTCATTTTTCTAATTCAGTCAAGTGAATTTTATTATATTATGTTTGCAAAAGATTAATTTGTTTGGTTAGATATGTATAAAAGTATAAAAAATTCAAATTTATGTCAAATATTGACATAATATTCATTGAAATATTGAAGTTGAAATTACAAGTGTGCCATTGCTTTAATTATTTAATTACTTTTTTCATTTATTCTTTGTAGTGTATATTCGCAATATTTAAGTTATGATAGAAATTGAAATATTCACTATATCTGTTGTAAGTCTTATTACAGTAAAACATTAAAATATTTTAACTATAAAAATTTATTATTTTAGATTACTATATAATATACACAATTTTTTTTAACCATACATAATATATAAATAATTAAATAATTAGAATTACATATTTTTTTAACCATACATATTTTTGGTCTCAGTGGAGGTTAACCACCACCATCATCATCATCATAAATAATTAAAATTACATCATTTTAATTAAATTAACGTAGATTTATGCTTATTATAATTTTATTGATCTCTACTTTTCAAAATAAATTTTTTTATTAAAAAATACCAATAGACAAATTTATAACCTCTAGTTTATAGTGCCTGACAAACTTTCCGTTACCCATCTTCACTGCATCGATGTTTTAGCAGTTTCCTGAGATGCAAAGGCCTTGAAAATGTCCTTCGGTAGGGGCTGTCCTGAAAGTCGATGGTGTTAGTGCTCATCAACGAACTTAGGGAATTTCCGAGTATGTATATATATATAAGTTTGTTTATTTATTTGTTTTTATGTTTAGAAATTGGTTGGTAGTTTGATACCTGACATTATTGTTTTCTGAATAAGGACAGTCACATCTTAGTGACGAAGCATCAAAGGCAGTGAAAGACCTGCTCCCTGATGATCTTGATTCTCTTTGCTCATGGGCTGATCAAGTGCGGTTCAAATATCCGTGGTCAAGCCCATTACATTACATTGACACACCAGATAACAAGTGTACATATCTATATACTAGTAAGTTGTGTTGATAACAAGTGTACATATTTATATACTAGTAAGTTGTGTTGACCGAGGCATACTTCATTCTCATAATTAGCTATTCTAATTTGGGATTTTGTCTCTGTTTTTAGTCCAATAGTGTCATATTGCTTATCAATCTTGTATTTCCATATGTCAGAGTAGGTAGAGTTTCCCATCATATCATAACATGGGTATAACTTGAATTGCTGAAGAAAATTACTAGCATCTTCATGATGCACTGTGATTGAATGGTGTGCAGCGTTTAATAAAGGAACCTTATGACAGCAGTTTGAATTCTCTGATTGTTTGCAAACAGGGGATTGCCATGATGCCGAAGGAGAGAGAGGCAGATGTCTTGTTGGTGCCATACAAAATTACACTTCACAGCTTGGAAACAACACTAAAACTAGTATGATTTATTTTGACGCCATCACATTACAATGAATTTTCTATATGTAGTTTGTTCCCCGCCAAGTTGCTTTCACTGTAAATTACATTTAAATGTTGGCTTATCTTATCAGTGGAGTTTAATGCACAGTTATATAACTTGCAGGTAATTTAACAGAAGCTTTACTGTTCCTATCTCATTTCATGGGAGATATCCATCAGGTCCTTACTGTTTAGCTATAAGCTTTCCATATAGAAAAATAAAATGCATGTGCTCACTGAATGAAAATTCAGAAAGGATAAACAGAAACTTGTTTTTGCTTATTTTGTTATTACTTCAAAAAGTCATTGCCTTTATGGAAAACTTATTCATTGATACTGATGAATGAAAACTGCAGCCTATGCATGTGGGTTTCACTACAGATGAAGGTGGAAATAAAATTGAATTACGCTGGTATAATCGATCGAGCAATTTGCATTCGGTAAAGTACAAACCATTTCTACTTAATGAAGAAGTATTACTTTAGTTTTTCATTTATTTTTTAGTTTGTTAGTTTATGTGAGATTTGAGGTGGTCACATCGGGTTTTGGTCTTATCAGCTTGTATAACTAAATTTTTCTCTACACAAATTTAAACAAATAACTTTTACATTATGAAATACCTTAACAAAACACTCTCTCACTATCTACATTATACTCGAACAATAAATAACCTTTACATTATGAAATACCTTAACAGAACACTCCGTCACCATCTACATTATACTCAAACACATTAATCACATTCATGATTAATAATTAGTAATTAAAATTATAATTTTTGAAATCCATGTTTGTTTCAAATATTCGTATTAGACATTAAGCATATTATTCATATTCATATTAAACTTTCTTCCCTTTGGCACTTTTCCTTATACAACTTTAAACATTGTTTAGACTCTTTAAAACTAACACGAATTGGCATGTCTGCATGACTGACTGATGTAGTCAAATTGGCATGTCTGCATGATTGACTGATGTAGCCATTTTAGCCTCTGACAAATTTGCAACCCCAAAATATAAATTGTATTGCATGCAAACTATTTTCCTGTGACTTTAACCGAATCAAGTAAACCTACACTTGTAAATTGACCATGTTTTTGACATGGGCACTGCTTATTCATGTTTTTTTTCAAATAATTACTCTGCCAATTAGTTACAAAAGGTTGCCCATACAACTCGCGTACTATATGTTTGGCCCACTTTTTTATTTGTCTTCACATTTCTCAGATTTCTTTCTAGGCACTCATCAACCTTATCTGAAGCACTACTGATGAATTATTCCTATATTCCTACCGTTATAATTCTATATTAAGAGTCTTCTTACTTGGATAAATTTTTTAGAGTTTGAGATACCGTTGCACTAAATGTAAAGATAAATTTCTTATCGTGAGTAAATAAATTTTAATGTAAAGGACTTAATGCTTTGGTTAGTAGAGGAATCCATTATATTTGGACTCCTGCATTCTTATATTAATAGAGTCAACCATTTAACTGATAACAGGTTTCCCGCAGAAACCAGTGTTCCTTAATAATCCATAAGCCAGGTCTTAGTACCTGCATTTACATTTGTAAAATGAATTCCTTGCAAATCATTTTTGTTTTCAATCAGGCAACTACGTTGGCTTTTATCCTATAAAAGTTCTACCAGTTTCTTTGGTTTGTTGTTAATCTTTTGTGAATTGGTGTATCGGTAAGGTTGTAAAGAGTGGGTATGCAACCTTTTGTCATATGTGGCATGTGCTGTACCTGAGTCTTTGCAGTATGAAACTAATTTAGAAGCTAGATAGGGAGTAAATGTCGAACAAATACTGCAAAAATGTTAAAACTAAAGACAACAGCGAATATTGGCGGGATAAATAATAGTCATCAAACAGGCGATTGGATGGAATCCACGAATTTCAAGTCATTTAAATCAAAGACAACAGGGAATATTGGCGGGATAAAGAATAGTCATCAAACAGGGGATTTGATGGAATCTATGAATTTCAAGTCATTTGGAAGCTCATAGCCTGTAGCTTCTTAACCCACCCTCCTTTTCCCAAAATCCAGAGATAGAGGGTTTCATTTTTTAAGGACATGATCATTTTATTTCGTGTCAACTCCCTACTTATGTCTTTATAGGGATATAACCTCCTTGCAAATGTGTAATCCATTGTCCCTGAACTCCTTATCATAAACTTCTGCAGTCAAAGTCACGGGAACATATCTGCAGAGCTAATTGGAATTCTGTATTCCTTATGTAGTAGAGTCGGTTGTAATTGCCAACTTCTAAATCTCATGTTTTGCAGCGTAGGAATGGCAACACTGCCACATACAACACTAGATAAGCCCCAAAACCTTGAGGTACACAAGGAGAGAGGAAACTTGTGTCCATGAAGGAGCCTCAATTTTACGTCTATCCCTTAGGTTGTATATTCGATCTGCCTTTTTTCTGTACCACACGTCCATTAGGTTTCAACGTCAAAAATTTTGCCATGTGGTTACAGTAAACTAAATATTATATCTATATTGTCCCTCAGCTTTCTAACGGCATTTTAATCTTGTGGGCATTTCCTTATATTTTTCTTTAGATTCTACTATGTTTTCCTTCAGAATTATCCTTTCACTGTACCCAAAGTGAAAAAGTTTGTACTGCAGTTTTCAATGTTCATGTCTGACGAGATCTACTTTTTAACACGCTGTCTGTGCCAATTTTTGTTTATATTCGCTAGTGAAGAAAATAACTCTACCTAGCCATGACCTTCCTCATCCAATGAATCTTACAAAATGGTTTCTTTGTTAATAACATTACTCGGTCTGAAAATCTTAATAGAAGTATCATCTTGTTAAGTTCACCTATCATTATATAAAAGCCTATTTAAAATGATATAATTTAAAGACTTTCCCTTTCCAAAAATTTCTTGATCCTTGCGTCCCTTGCTTGATATTTACTTGTATTTTTTCATGTATTTCTTAGGGTATTAAAGCCAACATATTAGTCAAGTATTTGTTAAGTGTGAAGCCAAGTTCATGCAGGAGTCTAGATCCTTCTACACCGCCATTAATTTCTAGATCTCCAAGATTCTAAATCTTTCTACACGCTATTAGTTTTTAGATCATTCCAGATCTCCATTTGAATCACATACATGATTCTAGATCCTTCTACTGCCTCTATAAATTTGTAATTTCTTTGGCCAAGGAAAGCAAACCAAGGCCTAATCTTGTTATGTAATGCAAAGTGATTTCTGTTCTCCAATGATTGTTTTATCTATTCCGCTGTTCTAACTGAGTAATCTTGTTGTTTCTCCATTTGTCTGTCTCTGTGAATTATTCTCTGCTTTTGCTGTCTAAGTCTCTGAGTATAAATCTGATGTGTGTTATTTATGCTCTGATCTAACAACTGGTATCAGAGTGATGTTTGAATATCCATTGTGCAAGCCGCTTAGCGCCATCGCCCTCTGGCAGCGTTCATTAAAACGTTGGTTGTTACCCCTGGCGCTGTTGAAGGATCTGTCCAGGAAATAGTTGAGGAACGCTGGAACTAAATGATAGCTTCTGCAAGAAAAACAAGTCCGTGGATCTATGTTGAAACGTGTTGATGGGGTTTGAAACCTGGAGATGTGTGGAGTTTGGAGTTGAAACGTGGTGTTAGTAAGTTTTTTTTTTCACATCAAACTTGCACCGTATATGTCAAGTTTTTTCTCAAACCAACATATGTATGTGTGAAATGTGAAAAGGTTAAAACATTATATAATTTTTATATTTTTATGAAACATATATATTTATTATGTTGGAATTTTGAAAAGTATATTTTATAAAGGTATCAGGAATTTTGAAAGGGGCATTTTAAAAGGAGGAAGGTCATTATTACTAAATTTTAAACAGTAATAATTAAAGTTTTTTTTAAAGTGGAGTTTTTGTGTTTTGGGGCATGAATTTGATTGAAAATGGAGACAACAGTTACAGATATGGGGAAGTTGAGCGGGGCTAATTTTTCCCTATGGAAATCACAGATGGAGGATATACTGATTTTAAAGGATCAATATTTGCCGATTGAGGACACAACAAAGAAACCCTCATCAATGACAAATGAAGAGTGGAATAAGCTATATAGAAAGATGA
The DNA here is from genome assembly GCA_000404065.3 of Pinus taeda. Lineage (NCBI taxonomy): Eukaryota > Viridiplantae > Streptophyta > Pinopsida > Pinales > Pinaceae > Pinus > Pinus taeda. The sequence goes on along the minus strand of APFE030002065.1, from coordinate 10,883 downwards.
TTGCTACAATCCGCCAATATTTAGCAAATAATGTTTATTTCAATGTGTCCGGAGAAAAGATGGCTGAAGGATGATGGAAGAAGCTCTATGATTTATATGAGAAGAACATGGCATCAAACAAAGTGTTCTTGATGAAGAAGCTTTATAATCTCAAAATGAAGAAGCGTGCTTCAGTTGTTGAGCACTTGAATGCATTTAATATTATTACTAATCAACTTGCCTTTGTTAAAATCATTTTAGATGATGAAATTAGAGCCATATTGCTGATGTGTTGTTCTATGCCAGACAGTTGGGAAAATTTAATTGTAGCTATGAGCACTTCAACAACTACAGGGACCCTGAAGTTTGATGATGTCAGCAACAGTTTAATGAATGAGGAGCTGCAACACAAGTCAATTGCGGAAAACCAGGGAGGAGAGGCTTTAGCTCTAGCTGATCGTGGTAGGAGAATGGATCGAGACTGACAAGGGCGATCAAGATCAAGAGGCCGATAAAAATCAAGGAGAGGCAGAATCATCTGCTTTCCTTGTGGAAAACCTGGGCACATGAAGAAAGAATGTCGATTCTAGAAGAAATGACAAAGGGATCAGAGACTGTCCAGTACAAATCACAAGTCATCCAGCACAAATGAAGGTGAGACTACTGCTATAGCCACAGATGGTGATGTGTTTTTTATTTTTTCAGTAGAGAATGCATGTGTATATAGATCTAACAGTAGCTTTGATTGGATCCTTGATTATGGTAGAGTGCATTTGGGGAATAATCATTTTTGCAGCATTGTTGGAGTGGGAGATGTCTAGATCAAGATGAAAGATGGACAAGATATATTGTTGAAACAGGTCAGGCATGTACCAGAAATGCGCATGAGTTTAATCTCTATGGGACGACTGGATGATGAAGGCTATTCGACAAGCTTTGGTTAGGGAGGTTGGAAAATTAGCAAAGGAGCATTGGTCGTGGTCAAAGGACCCAAGACAGGAACATTATACACATTGAGGATACTGATAGGAAAATCAAATTTGGTTGTTGTCACAAAAGAAGGAAATTCAACATATCTATCGCATAAGTGCTTGGGTCGCATGAGTCAGAAGGGATTAAAAATCCTTGTTGGTAAAAATTTATTGCCTGGTTTGAAATCCTACAATCTTGATCTTTGTGAGAATTGTATATATGGTATAGAAAAAGAAGGGTTTCATTCCTTAGAGGTGGCCACGACAGAGAGAAAAATGTGTTAGAATTGGTACACTAAGATGTGTTTAGGCCTGTTAAAATCAAATCATTAGGAGGAGCATCATATTTTGTAACATTTATAGATTACGCATCCAAGAAGGTTTGGGCATATCCTATGAAAAATAAAAGTGAAGTGTTTGGAATATTTCAAAAATTTCATGTTGTTGTTGAAAGAGAGACTAACAAATTGCTCAAGTGTTTAAGAACAGATAATGGTGGAGAATATTGCTCAAATGCATTTAAGGAATATTGTAACAAGTTTGGCATAAAGCATGAGAAGACTGTGCCTGGTACTCCTCAATAGAATGGTGTCGCATAAAGGATGAATCACACCATTATGGAAAATGTGCGAAGTATGTTGTCCAATTCCGGTTTGGAGAAGAATTTTTGGGTTGAAGCAGTCAGGACCGCTTGCTACTTCATAAATAGATCTCAAACTACATCCTTGGATGGCGGTATCCCTGAAGAAGTTTGGACTGGTAAGAATTTGAATTATTCTCACTTGAGAATCTTTGGATGTGAAACATTCGTACATATTCCCAAAGAGAATAGAACTAAGCTAGATGATAAATCTATGAAATGCATTTTTTTGGGATATGTGGATGAAGATTTTGATTATCGTCTATGGGATCCAGCCAAACATAAAATTATTAGAAGCAGGGATGTTATATTTAATGAGTCAGAAATGTTCAAGAGGGTTGTAGGTGAGTTGGAGGTCAAGAAGGTTATTGACAGGTTTGAAGAGCAACAGGAAAACATCCTACCAATGCAAGAAAATGAACAACAAATTCAAGAGCATGAAGAACAACAAGTGGAAAATGATGAACAAAAAGAAGAAGGAAACTTGCAGGAACCCTTATAGGAGATTCAACCTGATAATGCACCACCACAGTTGGTTCGCAGATCTTCTAGGCCTCATAATCCTTCACAAAGGTATTCTCATTCAAACTATATTTTGTTGATTGATGAAGGTGAACCTAATTGTTTTCAAGAAGCTTGTAAAGTCGAGTACAGTAAAGAATGGAAGAAAGCAATGGAAGAAGAAATGAACTCTTTGCAAGAAAATAAAACTTGGGAGTTGGTAAACCTCCCAAAAGGTAGAAAGGCTCTACAAAACAAATGGGTGTACAGGATTAAGCATGAAGGTGAGGAAAAGAAGGAGAGGTATAAAGCAAGGCTAGTGGTGAAATATTTTGCCCAAAAAAAAGGTATTGACTTTACTGATATTTTCTCACATGTTGTTAAAGTGTCATCCATTAGAGTCATTCTTGGTCTAGTTGCTGCTTTAGACTTAGAATGTGAATAGTTAAATGTAAAAATTGCTTTCCTTCATGGTGAATTGGAGGAAGAAATTTATATGGAGCAGTGAGAAGGCTTAATAGAAAAAGGAAAAGAAGGCCTTGTTTGTAGGTTGAAGAAGAGTCTCTATGGGTTGAAACAGGCACCTCAACAATGGTACAAGAAATTTGATTCATTCATGTTGGAACATGGTTTTCAGAGGTTGGAAGCTGACTATTGTGTCTATATCAAGAGGTATGATCAAGGGAAGTATATCATATTATTGTTATATGTGGATAACATGTTGATTGTTGGGAATGATAAGAATAAGATCAATAGGTTGAAGAAAGATTTGGGTAGCAAATTTGCAATGAAGAATTTGGGACCAGCACAATAGATATTGGGCATGCGGATTATGCGTGACAGGAAAAACAAAAGGTTGTGGCTGTCACAAGAAAAATATATCAAGAAGGTGCTTGACAGGTTTAATATGAAGGATGCCAAGCCAGTTGGTACACCCCTTGCAGCGCACTTCAAGCTGAGTATTGAATTATGTCATAGTGATGACACGAAGAAAGAAGAGATGAGCAAGATTCCTTATGCTTCAACAATTGGAAATTTGATGTATGCCATGGTATGCACACGACCAGACATTGCATATTCAGTGGGAGTAGTGAGTAGGTTCCTTGTCAATCCAGGCAAACAACATTGGCAAGTAGTAAAATGGATTTTGAGGTATCTTAAGGGTACTAGTCATTATTGTTTACGTTTTGGTCATGATGAGACTGTGCTTGAAGGATTTATAGATGCGAATATGGCTGGAGATATGGAAACCAGAAAGTCCACTACAGGTTATTTGTATACATTTGCAGGTGCAGCAGTGTCTTGGGTGTCAAGGCTACAAAGAATAGTAGCCCTCTCTACAATAGAAGCAAAGTACATAGCTGCAACAGAAGCTTGTAAAGAGATGTTGTGGATGCAGCGATTCTTAGGAGAGATAGGAATAAAACAGGTCAAGTATGTGTTATATTGTGATAGTCAGATTGCCATTCACTTGGTGAAAAACCCAACATTTCATTCAAAAACCAAGCACATTGACTTAAGGTACCATTGGATTCGGCATGTGTTGGAGGAAGAACAGTTATCCTTGGAAAAGATCCATACAGATAGGAACCCCGTTGATATGCTTACTAAGATTCTATCACGAAATAAACATGAGTTATGTAGAGGCATGGTAGGACTCGGTGTAACTTGATTCATATTTGGGTTCAAGTGGGAGAATGTTAAGTGTGAAGCCAAATTCATGCAGGATTCTAGATCCTTTTACACTGCCATTAGTTTCTAGATCTCCAAGATTCTAGATCTTTCTACACCGCTATTAATTTCTAGATCATTCCAGATTTCCATCTGAATCACATACAGGAATCTAGATCATTCTTCTGCCTCTATAAATTTGTAATTTCTCTGGCCAAGGAAAGCAAGACAAGGCCCAAGCCTGTTATGTAATGCAAAGTGATTTCTGTTCTCCAGTGATTGTTTTATCTATTCCGCTGTTTCTAACTGAGTAATCTTGTTGTTTCTTCATTTATCTGTCTTTGTGAATTATTCTCTGCTTTTACCGTCTAAGTCTTTGAGTATAAATCTGCTGTGTTATGTATGCTCTGGCCTAACATTATTTAAGATGTCAGGACACTTGTTGCAACCAATGGCATAATGAGTTCAAGTTATCTTCAAAGTGTTCTTGATCTCTTGAGTTACATTTTGATTTAATTGATCTTGTGTTTCTGTGACCGTGGACAGATATGGGATAATCTGATCATTGAGACAGGCCTTAAAGATTATTATGATAGAGACATTGAGGAATTGATAACAGCGCTTCAGGAAAATATTACGGTATGTTCCCCACTCATTTTCATTTGAAAAATGCAATTAACTTGGTAGATTATTCATTTCCTTCCTTGCATAATTATCCTTTGAAAATTTTCGCTCATCCAAGTATAAAAACATCGTTTACATCTATATATTGTGAATCTCATCAAGGAGAAAAATTATGTCTAATTTCAAAAACAGGGGACCTGGTCTGATGAAGTACCCACATGGGAGAAATGCAGCACGGATGAACTTGCTTGCCCAGGAAAGTAAGTATTGAAATTCTCTAAAATGTATCATCATCCTTGGATTGCAATTTGTAATCTTGTTTATGGCATCTGTTGACAATGCAACCAACTTAATGCTCTTGTTGAGTTTGGTGCACTGATTCTTAGGCTTGCTGCCAATATTGTTTTGTAAAAACAACTAACCAAAAAAGTTAACAGTAAGATCAAACCTCTGTACGATTATGTATAGATAATATATAATCTTGCCCATACTTTACGCACAGTGATACATGCTGCTAGACACACTCTGTCATGCGTTAGAGCTGATGTTTCTAATCACTTGTGCCTAGTCCTCTGCAATAAAAGAAATAGCAGGTTTTCCTTTGAGAAAACATGTGAGCAGTTTTGTTTGTAGGAAAACCTTCAAGGAACTGTGCTTCCTTGGATATGGTCAATATAGTACTATTTATCTATCCCTTGGCACACTTATAAAGTTAGGATCTAATATAACACACTGGTGCAAAGTCAAACATACGGTCTCTTAAAGGCACCAATTGGTGCAGTCATTCTGGTTCCAACAACATCCCTCCAACTAGTTAGAAGTATGAAATTTTGATCTTGAGTTGGCAAAACTCAGGGATGAACTTGATACCAACCGCAAGAATATCCATGGAGACTTCAAAACAATGAATTCTCAACAAAAAGTGAGAATGGACTGTTCTTCAGCAGAAAGAGGAAACTATCTAAGGTTGTCTAGAAATCACACAATAAATCAGCACATATTCACAATAAGAACAGAATTTTATCACCAGATGCAGTCTCCTTTCAGCTAGCTGCATGATGGCAATGATCTGCAACAACTGATAGTACTGGTTGCTATCACAACATGTATTTATCTGGTTCTTTGATCATCTAATTTTAGAGTTTGCTTAATGGTATCAGGTATGCTAGTGAAAGTATCAAGCTAGCTTGCAATTGGGGTTACAAGGATGCTGAGAATAACACTGTTTTAGGAGGTATATTCATCAATTTCACATCATGCACTTCATTATACGTCCTGTAATTTTGGGGGGCATGAATGCTAAAGTCCCTTCTTTTGCAGATGACTATTTCCTCTCTCGCTGGCCCATTGTCGAGACTCAACTTGCAAAAGCAGGTGTAAGGTTGGCTGCAACACTCAACCGCATTTTCAGTGGAACAGGAAGTTATTAGCATCATTGCGAATATTGCATCATAGAAATTTGATTGCTTTATGCATCAAAAATCTCAATTTTCATGGAAAAATTAAGCATGGTCGCTGAATAAATAAGCATTAGTGGGAACTATTTTTACATCACAAATAATTTTTTTTTTTTTTTTCACGCTGGGAAGTGATGAAGCCCCGCTGGAAAATTACATAGATGGCTTTCATGGAAAATCACATAAATAGCCCTCATGATTACAATATGGCCGAAGCCAGTCAGAATACGGCCAAAGCCAGATTACAATAAGACCAAAACCAACTGATACAGCAAAGCCGTCACATATCACTGAAACCATACAACCGAAACCGGCTGATACGACAAAGCCTTCACATATCGCCAAAGGACAAACCTCCTCAGGGATCCAACACAATTGGGAGAGGGAAAGCCATCCACCCCAGCCGTCATATCATGCACGCTGGGTGCCACGAATATATATTTACGCCGTAAGGCGTTTCCATTTGAAATGAACTCCCCTAAAACGCCTTTTTGTCTTAATGTTAACCATCGGATCTATTGTTAGACGATGGAACCATTATCTACCGTCCGATTATCTGCCGGTATGTCTACCCACTTGGTCTGTCGTGTACACATCCAACTCCCTATCAGGCGAAGTTCAGTCGTGTTCAGTCGTTTCCTTCTTTGTGCTTCTTCCTCTCCCGGTGGCTGAGCGCTTCTTCGCTCTCCATCACAGCCCCTCTTCAACTGCCCTGCAGACTTCGCCGCAGATATAAGCCCACTGCACAATCTCGCATTCTTTTCTCTGCGTTGCTTTCCAGCATTAACAAGAAAGTCATAGCAATCGTCACCAGGGGAAGAGGCAACGATCACATGATCGACCCAGTGGTGCAGCTGATGGCCCATGTTATTAACAATGAGGATTCCCATCACATTCTGCAAATTGACTTGAGGGACTTGAGGCCTCTGGAGATCGTTCTGCAAGATATTGCGACCATCTTCCGAGATCAACAGACAGCGCCCCCAGAGATCGTGAAGGTTTGGTTGCAATTGCTGCTAAATTCTCTTGCAGAGGCAAAACGCGTACTCGATCGCTCGGGACGGCGCCAACGTTGTCTTGACTGTGTTGTGAACAATCCCTGGAGACCCTCTAAACAAATTAGAGAGTACTGGAACAAATTGTTTAATGATCGGCTCTACCATGCCTTTCAAAGTGATTTGCTAATGTTGGTGACTTCTCTACAGTTTCTTTCATCAAAGCCGTTGGTTAAAGAAGTTGCGTTGCTTCAGGGTGTTGCTGCCTCTGGGTTTGTGGGTTCGAGTATTATAGATGCTCAAGCCCAAGTGGAGAGGTGGCTTAACGAAGGCGACAGAGTTCACCTGATTGGTGTTTATGGGTGTTTATGGCATGGCCGGTGTTGGTAAAACATCTCTCCTCAAAACGATCTGACACAAATATAGGGAGGTCTTCAGAATGATTTGGGTCAGAATTCCTGAGGATTATAATATTTCTGACTTGCAGCATGCTATTCAAGCTCAAATAGGGAGAAGGGTCGAATATCTCAAGGAAGAGAAATTTTGTTTGGTATTAGATGACTTGTGGAGTCGGCTCGATCTGCAAGAACTAGGCGTGGCATTTGGGGATGGAAAAAACAGTAAAGTCCTGTTCTCTACTTGCAGGAAGGATCTGATTGGAGAAATAGGCGCAGAGGAGTCCATTGAAATACAACCCCTCCCTAGAGATGAAGGCTGGATGCTCTTCCGCAGAGTGGCTTTCAAAGACGACCAAGTTTCTATGGATATAGAAGCGCGTGCGAGGCAAATTGCTGACCAATGCAGAGGTCTTCCTTTGGCCATCAATGTAGTGGCCACAGCAATCATTGGGAAAACCAGTGTACATGAATGGGATATTTGTTTGTATTCTGTGTGGAAACGGAAGCACCGGCAATCGTTTGGAGTTTAACCCTTTAAATGTGACAGGTATCATAGTCACCAAACAATTCAATTCATCCAGTCATTGATAATGTGGATTCGCCATCATAAATTAATTAGTATAGAACTCTTCCATAGTATAATATATTGAATCTGTCACTAAATTACGATGTTAGCTCATTGGAAATGAGTAGATTCTTTAGGGTTTTATAAATTATGGTGGTCGTTCATGGCGAATGGATTGTTTAGGTCACGTTGATCCTTAATTTCAGATCTAAAGTAAAATTACAATAGAAGAATCTAACAACGTGAAAATGAATACTTAGGTGAACACGATAGAAAACCCTAATGATTGGCTCCACAATCAAAATCTGGTGGAGTTGCAAGTATGCTTAAACTCCCGGCCTCAAGATGGCATAATGGGAGCCTGGTCGAAGATGAGGCACTTAGTGTTGTACTACAGATCACATAGCTGGATCACTGAGAATTTCCCTCATGACATGCAAGACATGAAGAAGCTACAGAGTTTTGTGCTTTTCTGGTATGCAGGGCCAACTTTCCCGAATTACAAGTTTGAACATCTTGAAATGGTAAAATTGATTCACTGCGATGGGATAAGGGAACTCTCTGCATTGGAGTGGTTACCAAATTTGAAGTTTCTAAAGTTGTATGATAATTTTTCTTTGTCTGTGTTGGGGATAGGGACTAGGGTTCCAAGTGGGTACTCAAGGTTAGAAAAGTTGGTTCTCACAGATCTACGGTACTTAGAGAGTCTGGCTGGACCATCAAACACGGGAGTGTGGGATGAAAGAACGCTACCACACCTCCGTGTCCTGAAGATACGTGAGTGTCCACGTTTGAAAAGATTACCCATTGGAATGGAAAAGCTGAGGAATTTATGTGCATTAAGAGGCGAGCGACAGTGGTGGGAAGGAAAACCCATTGGACAGTGGTGGTCGGAAGGAATATTGTGGAAAAATGATAATATGAAAGCCAAGCTTGAGAAAATATTTGTACCATTGCCAAGACGGATTGTATGATTGTAAAGGAGAGATAAGTGTTGTTTTTCAAATTTTCAATAAATGAATGAATCAGATATGATTTGTAAATTGTACATGATGGTTAAATGAATCCATTATATATTTTAAAATGTGCTTTTAAACTTATATTTCTAAATTATATTTTTTAATTTTGCATAATTAAAATGTATTTTTTTATAATTATAAAAGTTAAACGCTTTTAAATTTATATTTCTAAATTATATTTTTTAATTTTGCATGATTAAAAATGTGCTTCTTTATAATTATAAAGGTTAAGCTTTTATATGATAATTAAATATTTTTTTTTGGATCTCATTTGTTGTGAGGTTTATAATTTTATATACTTCTTGTTTTATAACATTACCAAATTTCCAAATAATTGTTTTGTGTTTAATGTATTACTCATGTCAAATATTTTCTAATGATTTTTGGCATTGTTTGGTAAAAATAGGCTAAAGCGTGTTTTCCTATAATTGCAATTATTTTTGGAGCCATTTTTACAAATTCTTCCCATATTGTCATGGTTGTTTCAATTGCAATCTAGAGTTTTCACATTGTTTGATAAACATAATGGGCTGATTTTTGGAGTCATTTTTACAAATTCTTTCATTATAGTCATCGTTGTTTCAATTGTAATCTAGATTTTTTGCACTATTCAGTAAAATTCTTGTAATTGCAACCGTTTCTTGAGTCATTTTTACAAATTCTTCCCCTATTATCATAATTGTTTCAATTACAATACATAGTTTTCACACTATTTGGTAAAAATGGGCTCAAGCCTATTTTCCTCTGGTTCCATTCCAACACTGTTTGGAATCATTTTTACTAATTCTTCCCTTATTGTCATCATTGCTTCAATTGATTTTTATAAATTCTTCCCCTATTGTCATAATTGTTTCAATTACAATACATAGTTTTCACACTATTTGGTAAAAATCGGCTCAAGCCCATTTTCCTCTCGTTCCAGCCGTGTTTGGAATCATTTTTACAAATTCTTCCCCTATTGTCATATTTGTTTCAATTACAATACATAGTTTTCACATTATTTGGTAAAAATGAGCTCAAGCCTATTTTCCTCTGGTTCCAACAGTGTTTGGAGTCATTTTTACAAATTCTTCCCCTATTGTCAATTCCTCCTGCTTTTGGAACTTCACGGCAGAAATACATTGCACATTTCTTCTCAAACCATCTAACATTTTTCTAGGACCAATTTGTTCAGTCTCATTGCCGACAGTTTCTTGTAGACGCTTTGTGGATCGACTTGAACTGTTTAACGATGTATCAAAACCAAACTTCTCAGTACTCTTTTTAATAGTTTCCTCCCTCTTTTCAGGATAAACTGTAGAAGACCATCTCACACCACTGTCCAACTGATTCCATCTTTTCCCCAAAGCAGTTCTCTCTGCGCCATTTTCAAATGATCCTTCCTGCTTTTCCAATTCTAAAGCACAAATCCAGTTTAGCCTTCTGTTCTTGGATTCTAATGTAGAAATCCAATTCAGCCTGTTCTTCCATCCATTCAACGATGTATCTAAGCAGGACTTCTGGCATGTTCCTTTCTCACACAACAATGACTCTTTCTTAACATTTTCCTTCTGTGCAAAGCCGGTGAAATTATCCCAATTGTCCTCGAACTCCAATTGTTCAAATCCCTTTCCGACATTCTCTTTCTCCGCAGAACACGATGTCTGTTTCCCAACTCTTCCCCCAATTGTTCTTTTTGCATAACATGATTTCTCCTTCCAAACTACTCCTAACCCAGACACTGTCCCAGAGACATCCAAAGATCTTAATATTTCCCTTCTCTTTGATCTCTGAGCCCTTCTGCGTCTATCTTCTATCAAGAAACTCAACATCTCCTGAAGCTCCCCGCTTGGCTCGTAACCCTGCAACCCTCCAATACATGCTTCTTCTTCCTCCTCCTCTTCTTTTTCCTCCCCCCATCCCAAACATCTGCAAATCCTGTCCTGGCCTAGATATATAACACCAGCACACTTTTTCTGTATGTGACAACCATTATTCCCTACAACTCTCCTATACCTAGAGCTACAGATCAGGGCAGACTGTCTCAACCCACATGAAACTTTTAAACACGGTGAAAAAGAGTG
>APFE030002064.1:60171-97332 GCA_000404065.3 Pinus taeda | reverse complement strand
GCATTGACAAAATCTGTTAGCTATGAGAAGTTCTCTTGGTGTAGAGAAACAATGGGTGTTTCAGGGCTGGAAAAATGACTAAGCTCTCCTATGGCCCCCTCTGGAAAGAAAACAACAAGTGGGACATTTTTGGGTTGTGTTATATTCTTTCCACATAGTTAACAGGGGGTTTGAGGGGTACCCATAACCCCACTTTATGGGGTCCGGGGCAGTGCCCCAAAAAATGTTGGTTTTCAACCCTATGTTAGGTTGGGCGGACCCACCTATGGTTTTGTGCATGATTTTCGCATATGTTTTTTGGACGCGATGGTTTTCGATCCATGGTATTGGATGCTTCGGCATGTATAAATATGTATTGTAACATTGAAAGGAATATTATGAAAAATCAAGCTGGTTTTCCTGGTTTTGGGATCGAGGGGAAAATCTCTATGCATATGTGTTTTTATGTGTTATGCTCTCGCATTGTTTATTTTTCTGTGATTTAGAATTCGTATGTAGGTACTTTCTGTACGGGATTAAAACCTACAATAGTATCTAGGTCATCTTTATTATCTAAAATTTCTTGAATTTGGACAATTTTATTTTCTTTTGCTACTGCAATTTCTTTTGGTTCTAAAATAAAGTTGTTTGAAGTGTCTTCCTGGTTCAATTTAGCATTGTAAATAATGAAAGAATCAATATTAAAATGCATTGAATATATAGGAAAGTTTTTAGGTCTCTCCTAGGTACTCACTACATACTTCATGACATTCTCTCTATACAATTTTTCAGGATATCCAAAGACTCATATGGTAGCATAAGACATGCTAAGTTGCAGAGATCCTTGGAGTTTGGCACCCAACGATCTAGACAATAGCATGCCATATTTAGGTGTTATATCAGCAACAACTATGTCCATAAGAATGGTCTAGTGGGGTATTGTACTACAAAAACACACAGGTCTTTTATAAGTCCGAGGAACTTAACATTACTTGAATCAAATGAAAACAAGTCCTTCTAAGGCCTAGTGATATCCAAGTTTATCCTCTCCATAACAGGTTTAGGCATCAGATTGTGTGAAGCCCTAGATTCTAGCATGGCATTATGTAGGATTTTATCGTGGATGTTAGGGCTAATGTAGGAGGGTGGTATCCCTCCGTCCACTGGTTTTCCATTAACATTAAGACCAAAAATTAGCTCAGGCCGATCATCAAATAAGTTAACAGAGTCTTCAGTCTCAATAAAGTTTAAAGATTTGCTTATTTGAGATTTGTAAGTTTCATGTTTAATCAGTTATGTTAAAAGAACTGAGATTTTCAGTTTGGAGACCTCTACTCCCAAATTGAAAGGAAAAGGGGATTTGTCTATTTCAACACTTGAAACCTTAACAAGAGGGTTTGGAGTAGTTTGTTCTTCTTTTTCAGTGTTTGGAGTCCTTTTCTATGCGATTTTCTAATACAATTTCTAGAGGTTGTTCAATTGTTTCCTTCAAGGGAACTGAAGTGGAAGGTTTCTCATTATAAGGTTGGTCATTGGTTAGATCCTCAATGGTGGGACTAGGAGGGTTCTAAATTGATCTACAAAGGATTTCGAGTGTTTTTTTAACTAGAGCTGATTTAACTTTCTTAAGTCGATTTGGTACTGATTTCTTGTTTTGGTCCAAAGCATCAGTGCTATTTTTGTTCCTCAAATTGTATTGTTTATGCACTTTAAAGACAACAAAATCATACCCTTGCTTGTAGTCAAATGATTCTCTAGTTTGGGTCAGGAATTGCTAAAGCATGTGCAATTCCTGATCATCTTGAGTTCGAAAGATAGTTTCCTCATCATCTAATCCCATTAAGTTAATTTGGGTGTCTTGCTTAGGGTCTTCTGGATGGGAAGTTTCAACATAGTTCTCTTGGAAAGGAGGTCTAATATTCTAATTAGGCCCATTTTTTTAGATGTTTTGGTTTTGATCCTTCACAAAGTTTGGATTTCTCACTAGATGTTCCTATTGGTCATCCCAGTGAGGTTTCCTTTCAATTTTTTCTATCCTATCCATCATTTTTTCCATTCTGTTAGCTAAAGCATCCATTTTTTTATCAAAGGGTGATGTTTCATCCTTCAGTGGTGCTCTCCTTTGATTTCTAACACTAGCTCTTTTTCCTAGCAGATTAGTTTCTACACTAACTACAACACTCTGCATATCTTCTAGGATTGGGGGATTCCTCTCTTTCAATTGGAAAGCCATATCAGTGTCAAACCCGTCTAGAAAATTTATCAGGGCTAAGCGATGGAGGCCTAATTTCAAGTGGTATTGCATTATATACATTGCTAAATCTAGTATAGTAGTCTTGAACGATTCTGTTTGGTCCCCTCCTGAAGTTTTCATATTCAGAAAGAATTTGAAGAGGGTTCTTCTTCTCCCTCCTATTTAAAATTGTTGGTAAAAAACTTCTAAATTATCTATAATATTGTTAGGTAGAGATCTAAACCATGTTCTCAATTCCCTAGCTAGAGTTTGGGAAAAAGTTCTCATTTGGACATCTTCGATGTCAATTTCATGCAATTAGAAATAATCTATCATTTTTCTTGTGTGTTGTTGTGTTGTGTAAGATCCAGTGCCATCAAATAAGAAAATTTTACTCTGGTAGTCTTGTGGCATGACACCTTGAGGAGCAAGCATAACAAGATGGGCATATATGTTTTCCATAGATCTGAGTTGGGGTAACAAGGGGTGTTTCAAAGGTTGGCAAGGAACTGGGGGTACTAGGTGTTTGATGGGTAGTGATAGGCTGACGGGGAAGTGAATGTATGAATGGAGGTGTTCAGTGATCTTCAAGAATGTGAGGAAATGATGGTGAACTACAGGAAGTTTAAGTTGTTTCAGAAAGTTCAGGGATTCTTACAATAGTAAGGGATGACTAAGGGGAATTTAGAGGGTATTGATCGATTGACAATTTTTCCCTTTGGACTTCATGTTCAGTTGTAAATTCTAGATCTAGAACTATGTCGTCAAGTGCACTCTCAGACTTGGTTCTAAAGAGGTAAAGGTCAAAAAACTCGTTAAAGGGGGGGTCCTCTAAAAACAACCACTTTTCAGGGAAGGAATTGGCTTTAATTGAAGATCTTGGGTTTATTGAACTTTCGTGTCTTCTGGCTATTCTCGAAATAAGGTTGGGATTGTCAAATACAAGGGGAGGATTTGGATCAGGGTTGGCCCTTGTATAGTGAGTTCTCCTTGAAGCCAGATTTCAAGTTGTTTCTAATTGTTTTTTTTAATGAAATTTTATAAATAACTTCTAATAAACCCTTTAAGAGGCTTCAAAATAAAAAATTGAAATTTCTCAAAGTTTTATTAAGACTGAGGGTTTCATTCCCCAGTATGGTCATGACTATATTATCACTTAGAAGTCTTCCCTAGAAGTTATAAAAAGAAGGAATAATCTAAGGTAGCCATAAACCTAATCTTTTATAATGGGGCTCTAGCCAACCTAAGTCTAGAGACGACTCTCTCTTTATAATTTAACTTCGTCTTGGGTGGGATTTCAAGCTAGTTCTTAATCCTCGTGAGGTTTTGATTTTGATTGAGTGGTGGAATTTTGGGAACAGATGGATAGAGTAGGCCTTCAAGCCACTGGGATATGTATTAAATCAAAGATTAGCTTAACTGGATCAGATCAATTACTAAAGGAGGAGTTCATAGGGTAGGCTAGCATAGCAAAAGTCAAATCGACAGGTTCAAATGGATGAGGTAGTGCTAACCAGGGTGAAAGGAAAATCAAGAATCCTTAAAGCGGGATCAAGATGAAGAACAGAAGGAGATCAATAGCAAAGGGAAACTAAGAATCCTTTACTATGGACCTAAGGGAGGGAAACTATGGAAGTATGGGAACAATTAAGAATTCTCAGACTAAGATAGTTTAGGAGAAAACAGTGAGAAAGTAAATAGTCAAGACGGAGAGCATTAAAGCTAATTCTAAAAAATCATTCCTTGTTTATCATTCAAATTTCATAGAAACACGTGTGAATATTTATAAACATGAAGAGAAAACAGTAATAAACATGAAGAGATACTACTTATTTGATTTCCACTGTGCACAAGAATCATGTGAAATGTCCTTAATTTTATTCCATGATCCAGCAAGCCAATCCAATATTGATTACAATATCTCCTCAACTTGATAAGAAATGTATATAGAAATCTCTTTGAATCCACCCTAACTACTTCGAAGAATGAAGTATTTATACAATAATATTACAAAATATCTTATAATGTTTAAGAATTATTCTAGGAAATCAAAAATATCTTCAAGCATGAAGAGAGAGATAGATGGAAAACTTCCTTCTCCCTATCCCTTTTATTAATATTGTTCTAGCTATTTCGGTTCAAATTTGGATCTTTCAGTTGACTGATATCTATGTGCTGGAATCACTTTTTGTTTTTAACATATTGATACTCTTTACCTGCTACACTTTCACCTTGCTTCACCCATCTTATCCTGCTGCCATCAAATTTACTGAAGTAACTTTATAGTAAATCCGTTAATTTTACCCGCCATTCATTTTTAGGTAATTTTACCTTCAACATCTTTCTATATGTCTCATCAATTTCGGTGTACTTGGAAAAAATTGGTTTATTTATGAACATATGCTTTACTTTGTGCTCTACAAAGAACAAGTTTTCTAGATTGTCATATAAAAACTTTCATATGGGCAGAGCTTTAACCCCTAAAGTGCTAGCTTGGTCATTGGCCAACTTGTTTAGTCTTTCAATGTAGCCCTCTTGGGTCATAAGCTTGTCATGGATAACCATAGGACTGGGGAGGCCTTTCTCCCTCAAAATTCCAAAACTTTTCATGAATCTATTAATATTAGCTTGCATGCTTTGGCATTTCCTCTCAAGATTGAGCATAAGGGTCCTTTTAGTAAGAACCTTCTTGATTTCTACGATGGTTTCTCCCCTATCTTCTATACCCAGTTCATCCATATGATACCTATTCTTGTTGTTCAATATTTTTATCAGTTGGTTGACCTTCTTAGGCTGGTGTCGCAGATCTCTTTTGGTCTTTTCTATTGCATTGGTGGCCACTTTCACTAGTTTAGTCTACTCAAAAATTACTTGAATTGATGGCCAAACATCATTGATAGATTCAATGATGTTGGACCATAGCATCTCCTTTATTTGTCCTAGTGGCTATTGTAAGGTCATGTCTTTTTAAAGGAATTTTATCCTTTCACCCATTCTTTGATCTTTTGGGCTTCTTCTTTCAGCTATATCTGTGCAAGCTTGCAATCAATTTCCAAGCTCGACACTTTTTCTTTAAGTCTTTTAAGTTGTATAGCCTAGATAGTAATTTGTTCCAAGGCTTTCACTAATTTTGTTGTCTTCTTTGTATATGTACCTTCACTTGTATATGTACCTGTGAGTAGCATGGCTGTAGCTGGTGGAACTATTGGTGCTAAGGAAGTAGCCAATGTAGAGGGAACTATTGTCGACAATATAGGAATGACAGTCTATGGAGTGGTGGCCAACTCACTCTACTTAGACTAAATTAAGTTGTCTAGCTATTTCTATATTTCCTTCAACTGATCATTTATCATAAGGACTAAGTCCATAATCTCCTTCTGTTTCTTTTGGGTTTCTAATACTTCAATTGTTTATGAATGGTGTAAATGAGGGATTTTGAGCTACCTTTTCAAGGCAGCTATGTCATCATTTTTCTTTTTGATTAACCTTTCTGTACCCTTTGCATCATTGGGATCATGCCCCAACTCTATGATTAAGTCCTCTAAGGAATTTATCTTGGTATCCTTGGCCTGTGAAGAGTCCTTTTGTAGTTGGAATTGCACTAATATATTATTCAACAAATTTTGTAGTTGATGTGTTGTAATGGCCTTACTCGTCAATGTGGAATAGACCATTTCTCCTATGTATTTGTGCAATTCTATTTGGTCAATATGTATATCCTTCAACAACACCTCAAAATCTCTCCTCAAGTAATCTGATATAGACCTAGGCTGCTGTGTGGTAGGCTTCATGAAAGTCATTTGCCTCCTAACTTCTTTTAAATCAAAAGCTAGCATTAGCCTTGTTTGACTGGTGGGAACCATTTTAAGGTGTTGTCCATAGCTCCGAGCCTTCAACCTTTCATTTCTGGCATTTATTTCTTTGTATTTCTTTATAATGTTCTGGTCCTAGCCAATTGGAGCCCTGAATGAGGACACTTCCACGCTCTGTTGTCTTTACAACATTTGAGCTTGTCTAGTGGAAGGTTCTTGTGTTCCTATAGAGTGATTGGCCTACTTGCTCTCTACCCTTTCTAAATCCGTGGTTCTAGTTGTTTCCTCTTTGAACTCTTGTTGTGAAAGAGGACTTAACCTTTCCCTTTTGACATAAGTTTGTGCAATAGGTCTGCCAGAAGGAGTGTTGTCCTCCCTATCAATTTTTTTATTCTTCTTCTCATTTAGAGGATTCTATACACTAGGAGGAGTACTCATGATGTGTTCTGGCTAAGAAATCTCTGTTGATATGTCTGGCTGCTCTGATTCTTCTTGCTATTGAGGTCCTTATTCTACTTGTCTCTCACTATGTTCCTACGCTTCCCTTTGGGACTGGGATTCTCTTGGCGCCTGTACAAAAAAATCTTCATCAAGTCTCCTTTCTAGATCAATCAACACATTATCAATAGAAAATTGCGTGTTATCTCTGTCTACTAAAGTGTTCTCCACCCATTCCAATTTATTTGCATATTGTTCTATCTCAGGAATTATGTGATGGGTGTAGGGAGACAATTTGCTCTTTTGTCTTCTGTTGTAAATGAAGTCAAAGGGGTCATATGTCAATATGAAGCTTTATTTCAGTTTGAGCCTTTGAAGGATTTCTTCTTCTTCTCTTCCATCTTCTCTATTGTTGCTTATAAAGGGGCCAAGCTACTCATTTATTCTGACTTGATATTTCTTCTTGGCCTTTACAAAATGTACCTCATCTAAATTAATTATTTGCCTGTAGTACTCCAGAGCAAACAATCTCATGGAGAGGTATCTTGGTAGTTTGTAGGGCTCTAACTCACAACCATATATCCTTATTTCAATGTGCTTTTTGTATAAAATCCAATCTCCCATTTTGTGTTGTTTACATAACTGTAGGACCCTCCTGATATCTTCATTGATCCTAAGGGGAGGACTACCTAACAACATGGTTGCGACTGGGTGCACAAAAAGATCTATGAAATCTGTATAAGTATATGGAGAGTCATATTGGTGGATTAATGGGGTCTAAAAGACTACTGATCTAGGGTTGCCTTTGGTATCAAGCTTTTGAAGTGTGAATGGGAATTTATTAGCTTGATAGTATAGGAAAAGATGATATAAAATTGATCAGTAATTGAATACTCTTTCATTTTCCATTCTCATGAATTGATCATGTATTTTATCTGCAATGAATTTGGAATAATCAAACACGATGGCAGGGCGTTTTCCAGGAGTGTAAATGGACATGAAGGCTATAATGATCTCATCAACATACTCCCTGATAATATAGCCAAAAACACTAGATATCATTGATATAATGTCACAGCCATGTTCACAGAATATGGTCCACATGTATGGGGGAGGGTCCTTTGGAATGTTTTTCTCTTCCATAATGAAGGTCTGGAATAATTGAGCAAGTTTGATGGAGGTGATTCTAGGGAATTCGTCAAGCATGTCTCCAACTGAAATGGGAGTCAGGTTTTGCCCTGGTTGTGACTGTAGTATTTCATTGATGGATTGAGCAATGATGGTGAATAATACAGTATGGTAAGGAGCCATCACTGCTCTTTGGTTGGGACTGTAGTTCATATGGCAATAGTGCACAATTTCAGGGAAGATATGAATTCTATGGAATTGGTACCTAGGTAAATTTGATTCCCAAAGACCTATTTTGTCTGCATGGTTTAAGTACTAGAGTCTATACCTATAGTATAATTTCAATGGGGATTGAAGGACAAAGGTGTCCTTAATTTGAAAGTATTTGTCTACCAAAGGGAGATGGTCTAAGTCCTAGTGGGGAGTGGTAATTAGTCAGATATTCATTGTAACTGGAGCAACCAACCTTGGTTCTTATGGATTCAAGAAAGGGGAAAAGGGTTTTAAGTTGAATTGGGGGAAAATTGGCTCAATTCAGAGTGGTTTGGCACTGTTCGGTGATTTTTCCACTTAATTTCTTAATATTTCAAGTAATTGAGTAATAGTTTTTAGGAATGAGACAAGGTTTCTCAGTGATTTTGTATAAATACCTAGTTTTGGCCTTGAACAGGTTGATGGGCGACTGTGCATGGTTTTCAGGAGGCGTACGTGACTGAAGAGTGGACTAGAAGTTCAACAGCTTCTATAGGTTAGCGTTGGAGGTAGGTTAACAGTTGCATGGAGGTCTAATCGTTTTTCCATGATAAAACTAAAAACAATGATTTTTTTTAGTTTTATTCGTAAAGTCAACCAATTGGGTGGGTACATGGGGAAAGGAATGTTTGGGTTTTAGCGAGATGTTGTAATGACTTTGTCATTTTGTAGGAGGCGGTATGTGGGTTTGGATCGCAACGCTTTTGGATTGGGGTGGTTTTAGGAGGAGGTCACTCGATGCCATTTATCATGCAGCACATAGCATCAGAGCCCAAAGTGAAACCACCTATATCAGGCGAGTAAAGGTCGAGGTATAGAGGCCACCCGATATGATCGATAGTCGGCGGATTAAAGGGGGCCAATAAAATGGTGGTCGCAGTTAAATGTTTGAATGAAGGTTAATGGAGGGGGCCAACGAATGATTATGAGCACATGATTAAATTAGTCAATTGTTTATAGTTGATTAAGGGTGTCGCAGGTGATTTCATTTGAGGAGTTTGATTATTAGGTAACCACGAATCAATTTATTTATCTCTTTTATTAGGATATGCTTTTTATAAATTTTATAGTTCAAAATTTTTCGGGGCGGGATATTATATAAGGGTCTTTATTATATAACTATACAGGTAGGTTTTATTTCTTTTTTGGGATTTAATATATATAAAGTTAGAAATTAGTATGATGTTGGTGAGGAATGAATAAAGCGCTAAGTATAGTGTATTTTGTTTATTTGTTTGTTATTTCACATAACACATTATACTTAGGCCCCAGGTGTTCTTTTGGTTTTGGTGAAGATAAGGGGTTTTCCCATGGGGGTGATCACGTTTCTAAGGTTTTGGCCTTATAGAAAGGGGTTTTTTATGGGGAAAATGACTTTTCCTTAGGAAAATGATGTTTTTCTTTAGGAAAAGGGATTTGTTGGGGAATATGAGTAAATTGAAGTGGAACAATGTTTATGACGGGAATTCCAGTATTTTAAGACCTATAAGTCATTGCGTCGAGGGTTCGGTCCCTCTAGAAGTCAGAGAAATTCTCTAAGCCCCATTGACTTAAGATTTTAGGTACTTAAGACTTTTCTTGCAAATTAGTTAAGTGAAAAATATAATGAGTGAGGGAGGTTAATTAACTTAACTTCATGAACTTTGATACATGCTCAATTTTCATCCATACTTAGAACTTTGATGATGAAGGTGAATAATATGCTTTTTATCTAACAATCATTATAATTCTACAACCTTTATTCTACTTACCCACCTACTCATCCTACCATTTTTACTTATCTTTATTAGGGTGCACTTAAGCTGGAAAACCCTTTATCAAAACTTTTCTTTTCTTTTACAATAGAAATCTAGCCTTATTACATCCAGGGGCTCAGATTAAATAGTTGAGCTCATTTTGTTTACTCTACCTAATATAATTATCTTCCAAGATTAAACTGTTCGGTCAGTTTTTATTATCTATCTATAAGCATGAAATTGAAAACATGAAATAGTCAAGTTTAAACATTTTGACTATTCATGGATTGCGGCAAGAATAACAAGCCGCACATAATCAATTATTCTGCATCAAAAAGTAAATAGTAGTGACATTTTGACTTGCACACTTTCATTGTCCTTTCTTTTCTTCAAGTTCATATTTTCATCTATTTTGACCTTTTTTATTCTTTTTGTCCTTTAATTTTTCTTTTAGGACATACCCTCCTTTCATTTTTAAAATTTTTGAATATGGAAAACATTTGCAGAAAGAAAAGGTATGTACATATTATAGATTTGACCTCAGCCATTCAAAAATTATGAATCCTATTGTTATAGCAACCTAATATTATGCATGAATGGTGTTGGGTGCATAGTTTCTACAACCACTTGTTCTTAATTTTAAATCCATTTTAATTCTTATGAATGCTACATATGTTAGTTTTTTCTCAAAATTTAGATTGATATTGAATCTTTAGTTAGTGATGAAGGATATATGTAGTGTCTGCAGTCAATTATTCATTTTTTATGAGTCAATACAATTGTTACGAATAATAAATATAGTAGTTATTTTGAACTTTGGCCTCTTATGATAAATATTTCATAAAGTTATATAATCACTGATACTTAGACGTTAAGAAATATTTTACTCTCCCACTATAATAGCATTTTTTCTCACAACATTCGCTTAGATATTTTTCGTATTGATTATTTAATATATGCAATTTACTAGTTTATATATATTGTAAGAAAGAGATTCAGGAGTTTGTGAGATGATCTCTGAGTCATTGGTGACATGGATGCTTATTTTTTATCCATCACGTCTCTTCAATATCTATGAATTGGATGTAACAATATCCAATCTTATCATTGGTCCAAATATCATTAAGCTTTTATCTTTAGACTTACCCACTCCAAATATATTTCAAACCTTATGAAAAATTGAGCTAGTTGTCCTTATTCCTTCATATGTTAAAGTGTTAATGGTTCTTAACCTGCCAAAATTTAGGGCATCTCCCTAATATGATGTCTCAATGGTACTTGGTGCCATTTGGTATAGGAGTCCCATCTAGAATACAGCCAGATTTCTCAAGCATTGGGTTTGAGGGGTATTCCTTGGCTACAATAACACATAGAATGATGTATTGGTGAATTTTGGGAAATAAGTGTATGAATTTGTGAATGTTCAAGTGAAATGCATGGAAGGTTCTAACATAACAAAGAGAAAGTGAGTGATCCCCTTAGAAGCCTGTAATAGTATACAAATTGAAAGGAACACATGAACATAAAAGAGATCATAAGTTAGCCTCCAAAATAGTTCACAACTTAACCATGACTGAAATACGCAACAACACACATTCAGTGAGATTCATAATAATCGAACAAAATAGTTCATAAGTGTTAGCATAGATGAAATAACATATATGAAAAATGTAACAAGAATATTCCTACTATATGCACAACCTATGGATGAAAGCATGTTAGCTATGAGCTTTTATTAAAGTGAATGTTCCAAGCACACATATACAAAATTTCCTTCGGAGGCCACATTTAGGCTAAAAGTTCCTCTAATGTAACCCTTCACTATCCTTGACTAAAAGAGGTTGTCACACCTTCACTGCGTCATAGTGGTACAATAGTTGTTGAGCTATACAAATCCCACAATTATGGATCATAGAAGCCTCAATTCAACAAAGCCCATAAATGTTAAGAGGATTATGCAGTTCTGAAGAATTATGTTGCAAGTGTGCCACCCCGAGCAGGAGGTCGAGAATGGAGTGGAATGGACAAGGACCTAATACTGGAACTAAGGCCTATCTAGGTAACAGTAGAGGCCATGGAAAATTACCAGTAATGAGAACTTGATGTTAGTGATATCAATGATAGTGAGGATACAAGTTCTTAAGAAGAGATACAGGGAACTCTAAGAAGGGAGCAACCACGTGAACAATTGATCAAGTTGGTTACCAAAGTCAGGTTCAGACCAATGATAGAAATTTCATTCTATGATGGAAACCTGAATATGGAAGAGTTGCTAGATTGGATCAACACATTCGACAAGTATTTCAACTATGAGGATGCTGAGGAGGAGTAGGGGGCAAAGAATTTTGTGACTATGTTAAGTGGACATGCAACACTATCGTGGGATGGATTTCAAGAAGATTAGATAAGAAAAGGGAAAACATTCATCAAAAGTAGGGAAAAAATGGTGGATAAATTCAAGAGGAAGTTCATGCCCAATGGTTACCAACTAAACTTATTCAGGAAGTTGCAACATTTGATTGAGAATTCCATGACGGTGAAAGAATATTAAAATGAATTCTATAGGTTGAATATCATAGCAGACCACATCAAGGAATATGTGGAGAAGGTTTCCAGATACATAAATGGAATAAGGTATGAAATCCAAGATTAAATTGGCCTTTTACCCTTGAAGAACATGGATGATTCCTATCAAGAAACACGTAGGGTAGAAGAAAAGTTTCCTAGGAAATAGAGCCAATGGAATAGACGAAGGAGTCCATCCAAAAGGGAAAGGATCTTCCAACATGGGAAGAGTTCAAACCCCAAGAGAGGAAGTAGGGATTTCAAGAAGTCAATCTTTGAGAGGAGGAGAATCAAGGGGAAGAATATTTTTCACAAAAGGTAGAGCTAGAGAAAGAGAAGTTAGATGCCACATATTTGGAAAGGCATACCATATGTCATGGAATTGTCCCAAAAATAAATTAGTAAGTCAAAGAGGGTTGCATGTTACATAAGCCAAGGATGAGGCAACAAAGATAGAGCAAAAAGAGGAGACTCCTAAGTTATGTGAATCCCTAATTCTAAATAGGGTTTTAATTAAATTAGAAATGGGGAAGGACGAGCCAACACAGAGAAGGTACTTGTTCAAAATAGTCTACAAATCTAAGGCAAAATGTTGTAAGATTATCATTGATAGTGGCAACATGAATAATTTGGTCTTTGTGGAGATGGTGGAAAAGTTATGACTCACAAAGATGGCACACCCCACTCCTTATTGATTATATTGGTTGCAGAAAGGACATCAAATCTTGGTAAATGAGAAAAAGCAAAGTAGAATTCCATATTAATAGTTATAAGTATGAAGTAATGTGTAACATCATTATAATGGATGTTTTCCACATATTTCTAGAAAGACTATCGCAATATGACAAGGGAGCTACTCATGATGGAAGAAGGAACACTTATTCTTTTCAAAATGAAAATAGCGGGGAGGTGTTGTTACCCTTGGAAGATAAATAAGTCAAAGAGGAAAATAAGCCAAGTGTATCGATAATGACCCAAAAGTTGTAACACAAAATTCAGGAAGAAGAAGAGGTATAATTTTATTTAATTAGTAAGCCTAATATTGTTCTTACTCATAAATATTTAAATGAGTTTAATTATGAAATTAAATCCTTGTTGGATGAGTTTGTTGATGTTATCATGGATGAGTTAGCCAATTCCTTTCCACCTATAAGGAGCATCAATATTCCTATAGATTTAATTATGGCATTTGGTCTGCCCAATAAGGAAGCATACAAAATGATACCTAGAGAAAATGAAGAAATTAGGGACCAAGTCTAGGAGCTATTAGAAAAAGGGTTGATCATAGAAATCATGAGCTCTTGTGTTGTGCTAACTATATTAAGCCCAAATAAAGATGGAGGTTCGAGAAAGGGCACTTCCTCAAGGGTTATTAACAAGATAACCATCAGATATAGATTCCATTTACCACACATGGATGATATAATGGATTTTCTTAGTGGTGTCAAATATTTTTCAAAAATATATTTAAAGATTGGGTATCATCATACCAAAATGACAGAGGGAGATGAGTGGAAGACTATGTTCAAAACTAATGGTGATTTGTACGAATGGTTGGTTATGACTTTTCGCTTAACCAACACTCCCAGAACTTCTATTTGGATCATGAATGAAGTCCTCAAATAATTCATTGGAAAGTTTGTAATTATTTACTTATATAATATCCTTGTGTACAAAAGAACCAAGGAAGAACAAGTTAGATTTTTAAAAGTATTCTTGAGGAAATTGCAACAATTGTTTTTGATAAATCGGAAAAGGTGCTCTTTCCTCAAGACAAAATTATCTTATTCACATTTTCTGATTTATTTTTAGTGGATGAAAAGGGACCTTTAGAAGGTGAAAGTCATTATATATTGGCCTTCTCCAGTTAGTATCTATGAAATGAGAATCTTCCATAGGTTGGCTAGCTTTTACCAAAAGTTCATTCGAAATTTTAGTTGCATATGTGCACTAGTACTAGAAAACATTAGAATGGAACATCAACCATTTAAGTGGATATCAGTAGTAGAAGAAGCATTCCAATTGCTAAAGGGAAAACTAACAAAGAAACCAATTTTTATTTTGCCCAAATTCCAAAAGTCTTCTCAGGTCAAGTGTGATAACACTTGAATGATTATTCGAGTTGTTCTTAGCCAAGATGATAAGCGAGTCACATAATTGAGTAAGAAATTATGTGAGACCAAGAAGAAGTACTCCACTTACAAAAAGGAATTTATGTTGTAATTTAATCCCTCAAGTAGTGGAGGTGATACTTTATTCCCAAAGAGTTTATTCTATACATAAATAATCATGCATTACAATTCATAACTAGAGAAGACAAGTTGAACCAAAGAAATTCCAAATGGGTGGAATACATGCAATATTTTTCTTTCGTTTTGAAACATGTTAATGGAAATGCTAATAAAGTTGGTGATAATTTTAGTAAGAGATAATTGGTTTTGCAAGAACTATAAGTCAACCACTTGGGGTGTGAACACCTCCAAGAAATATACAGGGGAGATTCAGAGATTAAAGAAATTTATGAAGCTTGTGAAAACATTATGGCCAAATATCAAAGTTTGTGGCTTGAATACATGATTCAACAAGGACTCTTGTTTAAGGGTAGTAGCCTATGAATTCCAATTGGATATATGAGAGATAATATGTTGAACTAGAAGCATGGTGAAGGACTTACTAGCCATTCTAGTCATGACAAGACATGTGCAATTAAGTTATTTTTATTATTGGTTGGCTATGAGGACTGAAATCAAGAGGTTTATGGACTAATGCAAAATTTTCCAACTTGTTAAAGGAAGATAAAATAATATTGGGCTATATCATCCACTTCGCATACCCGACAAGCCTTGTGAAGTAATAAATATGGATTTTTTCATGGGATTGCCTAGAACTTAGAAAAACCATGACTCAATTTTTGTAGTAGTTGATAGATTTTCTAAGATGAGACACTTTTATACCCTATTTGAAGACAAATGATGCTAATGACATGGCTAATTTACTTTCGAGGGAAGTAATATTACTAGGACTTCCCATGAGTATAGTCTCAAATTGAGACACAAAGTTTGTTGGGCATTTTTGGAGGACTATATGGAAGAAATTGAGGAAAAACGTAACTTGTAGTTTAACCTACTATCCCTAAATTGATTGGTAGACTGAAGCGGTTAATAGAAGTTTCTGAAATTTTCTAAGGTGTCTACTTAATGAGCATAATAAATAATGGGATCAAGTCCTCATACAAGTTGAGTTTTCCTATAACAATTCTATTAATAGGAGTACATGCAAAATCCCTTTTCAAATTATATACGACATGCATCAAAGAGGTATTTTTGAACTCTAGAATTGCGAAAAGTTGTAGTTCAAAATGGCAATGAAAAAGAATTTGCTACAACTATGCAAATGATACATGCAAATGATACATGAAAATGTCAAGGAAGAACTACATGATAACAACCTTAAGTACAAGAAAATAACTAGTCCTAAGAGAAGGGAAGTAAATTTTGAAGTTTGGGGCGTGATTTTAGCCCATCTAAATAAGGAAAGGTTTCTGAAGCATGAATATAATAAATTAAAATTAAAGAATATTTACCATTGCAACGTCTTAAGGAAGTTCTAAAAAATTTCTTATGAGATTGTGCTACCGCCTGATATAGAAATTTCTCCTATATTTAATGTTGCCGATATGTACCCTTAGAAGGAGATTGGAATAGAGAACGAAGAGGAGCAAGAGTAGATTTAGTTGGAAGCCCAACTACCTACAACCCAAAAATTACAGATAGAGGTCATTCTTGACCAAAGCTTAGTGAAAAAGACTAGAAAAAAAAAATAATACAATTATTTGGTTAAATGGAAGGGTCTTCCAGTAGAAGAAGCAGTTTAGATGACAAAAAAAGGGATCTTGAAACATGGCAGCATTATTATAGACCTCATGGACAAGAATCCATGAAATTATTTGTTCTCAGGGATTTTGATGCAAGATCATCATTCCACATATTTTTCTTAAAATAGATATATTCCTTGTAAATATCTTCCATAATTAATATTTTTGTTGTGGTTGTGTCCCTTGGGGGACAACTATGCAAACATGGTTTTTTTTGTTTTTTTTATCTCTCCCTCCTTTTTGGATAGTTTCTCTTTTTTTTATTGGGGTGCTTCTAGGAGGGCCCATATGTCATCTTTGGGAAGATTGTTGTGAGCTAACATATCCATGTTTTGTTACAAAATAAATTTTGTGTTATGTATAAAATGTTGGGTCTAAATATCTCAGTGGCGAGCACGATAGCGAGAGGAAGACGCAAAAAATATTTTGTTTTATGCTCTAGCATCTTTTATCACATTATATGTTATTATTCTAATTCCTTCTTGAGACTAGTGTTATAATTTATCTCCTTAAATTGTGAATCTATGCACACAAGGTAGACATTGGTTTTGGCAAAGCAAGTCCAAGGAAAACGACTAATTCTTGACCAATTGCCAAATTGTGTTAAGTTTTGCGTCTATGAATGAATTTTGTTTGGGTCAGAGAAGCTATGCAATGATCTGTATTCTATAATCCTTCTGCATGGACCCTCTATTAAATATTGAAAACCCTTATTGAACACTAAAAATACCCCATGTCAAAAATTAATATAAACAAAAAAAGTTACCCAAACAATAGGTCGATTTCCAAGTTGGTGGGCCTGTAGTAAGAATTTAGGAGTTCGATCCCCCATTCCTTCTCATTCAAGGAAATCCCCACGAATAACCTTGAGTAATGACCTCGCGTGGGGGTGCCCCGACAAACAAGTTTAGGTCAGATAGTGGGGTCCTTGGTTCAAGTTAGCAATTCAGGTATATTTCATTTGGATGGTTCATTTATCACCCGAGTAGCCTTTGTCTAATCAATGTATATCCCATTCTTATTTTAAAGGATTTTAATCATAAAAATATTTAGAAAGGAATAAGAAGGTTCCACACAAAACGAGGAAGGAGGGGGATTTAGACAAGCAAGGGGGAATGGAGTGAAAATCTTATGGTATTTTCACATAGAGTTTGTTTTTTTGAGAAAAGAGGCTACCACACCTATACTGCATCATTAACCATATAAATTCAAGCAATTAATGAATCAATTCAATTTATAGAGCAACAATACCATTATTTTATGTGTGGTTTCCTTCTCGATATTGCAACAATTGATGTTGCATAGTTGTTTTTCACAACATTTTGAATAGTACTCTGAGGAATTTTTTCTTTTAACATTTACAGAAAGAGAGCCATTATTATCAACCTCAACCATTGCAATATCTAGAAGGAAACCATACTCACACTAATAGCACAATAAAGTTGTTTCTATGTAACTTGTATATTCTTTAATTTCTCTAAACTACATCATTATATAGATTCGAAACTATTAGTAGTAAATGTACTAATCTTAACTCACGAATAAATGATTTACACTACTTCAATTTATACTCAGTATACAACATGAACTAACGAAAAACAGCTAGAAGTAATTATCTCCAACCATTAAAAATAAATAAAGAAAAAGATCTCATTAAAAAAAAACTTGTAAAAATCTTTAACTTTAGCTACACTAATTTTACCTCTTAAACACGTACTCATAATCATCTCTTTTCTCAATTTTAAGCTTTGCATACAATACAACACAACATATGCAGAGTATACAACAACATTAGGAGTAATTAACATTCTCAAACATCAAAGTGATGTCCTATTGGCCACCACTATGTGTTTCTTTTGTATTGAACATCCTCATGCTTCATTGTATTCAACCTCCATTTTGAACGATAGGCAAGAGGACTCTCCCCTTTACATGGTGACATATGCATTTAATTCTGCTACACTTGGATGACCAACACTAATAGTGTAGTGAGAAGACAAGGGATTTTGTGACTCAGGCACCTTCTCTGCTACTTAATAAAGCAAAAACATTCGCCACATTCACATCAGATATTTACTTCTTAGTTTTTGAGAAATATAGTGTGGATTTTTTGCTTTAAGAAAAGATATAGTGTTAAATTATAGTAGGAGCTTCTTTATTTTATTTACCGTTCACTTTTCACTTTCCTAATATATTTCAATGTTCTTAAAATCACAGAGATAATAACCTGTCTCTTTTTCATTGTAATTTTCGTTCACGTTTTTTTTTTTTTTTTTACATTTTAAAACTACATCTAAAAGGTGTTTGACCATAAATTTTTTGCCATATAAAATTTGGCATATTACTTCCATCTGGGCTCGAATATGAGTCACTTCCATTGTTAAGTATTGGAAAACGAACTACACTCTCAAACTGGACTGCTAAAATCCTAAATAAGTTAATCAAGTTCTCTCCATCCAAATTAATCAGAGGAATGATTTCACTTTAATACATTGAGCATAAACAATTCTTTTTGGAATATGTTTATTTGGATTAAATTTAATTTCAAAATTAAAATCTTGAAATCTAATTATACATAAAATCATAATTTAAATAACAAATATTTACAATATGTATATTTATATATTTCAAAAAAACTTGTATACCATCTATCTACTATTCCATGTTACACTTCTTCAATGTACTCCATGATATAATTAAAATATTTCAAAAAAACTTATATAACATCTATAGACTGCTTGCTATACTTCTTCAATGTACTCCATGCTATACTTCATGAATGGGTTGTTGCATCATAATTATGGTAATTATGTTTATGTGAAAGTTATCAGTTACAACAATAATGCCACATTTAAAAACTCCTTAAAAACTCGTTGCATCATAGTTATGGTTACTATAGAAAATATTAAGTACCATGTATTTAGTTAATAATTAGCTCAATGATTTTTTATCTTTTTTATGGAATATCGTTTTGTGCTCATCCAATTTACAACAAGAAAATAGACTAAATTAATCATAGACTTAGTGCCTGTTTTTAAATTTTTTAAACTCAATTTTGACAACAAGAAAATGCACTGGACTAATAATAGACTTAGTTCCCGAGAGTCATCTATTTCTTAAACTTTCAAAGTAAATTTGAAGAACAAATCACCGAGGGCATCAAATTCAACAACCAATATTTCTAAAGCTATAGTTTCATTAATGGACTAAGGCATTATATGCCTACCCTTGGATTTAGGATGAACCCTTGCATTTTGTACTTGCCTAAATCCAAGGGTTGACATATACTACCCCAATGCATTAATCGATCTATAGCTCTAGAAATATTGATAACTGTCGAGTTCCATCCCTGCCTAAGAGAACAAACAATTACAAATTGTGTATACAATTTCATGAAAAAGTTGTTGGATGCTCAATTCCCACTCCAAAACAAATACAAGTTTCATGGAACAACCCAAAAACTAAAATATGCAGCTAATTAGATCAATCATGTGGTTAGTAATGAACACATAAATATTGCACTAATTATCAAAGAATTTCCAAAAACACGCACGTAAACAACTCACATGTGGTGATAATATTCCCTACTAGTGATTTTTAGATTGAACGTTATATGAATCCAACTAACCACAACAATGTTCTGGAGGTGACTCTCCACCCAACCATAGGCTCAGCAACATATAATCTTTCTACAATTGGCCACCCCTAAGCCCTCAATCAACCGCCACCCCTAAGCCCTCAATCAACGTATTACTGCCAAGGAATCATTTGTCGTACAACATTTTTCTCTCAAGAGAATGGATGAAGGAATGATGAATCTCATCTTCTCCACCATGCATTAAATAGACCCAATAATAGAAAGAATCTACATGCACAAGTTCCATGTGTTAAAATGCAACTTTTTTTTCTTTATTTTAAGTTTTACTTAATGTAAGGTCAATTTGTTCAGTAAACTAACACGTCATTTACTTGTGAATCTGGGTTTGTAGACTTGGAAGCATGTCCAAAATATATGGGTTTTCAAGAGAAATCAAATTAGGAAGGCAAGACTATAAAGTTAAAGGAAAAACATATTACAAATATACTCTAAGTTTTAAAAGTTAAAAGTTTTTGGTTCAAGATGCAGCAAGCAAGGGAAGAGGCTCCTAACTTAGAAGGTCTAATTTTCCTTCCTCACAGTAATGTTCCCAAGAAGAGAAACTAAAGAGAAGTAGTTTGTAGTGTGTAGATAGAAATAGAAGAGGCTCATAGCTTAAGGTATCATGGCTGTCTTTCCTCACAAATCTACTCCAATAACATTAGCAGTGCATCAAATAAAAATGGAATTCAAGAAATGAAAAAAATGATGATTTTCGCTATGATTCATAACTTGATAGAAAGAGAATTTAACTTAAATTCACATTTTCCCTTTCATATCCAAATTTGGTTTTAAACTAACGTCATCCCAAAATCACACAAAAAGCATCAGACATCTAAATAACTGAAGCATAGATTTGAAACAAGAAATAATGAAATTAAAATTATACTAATGTAATCAAAGTGTAGATAGCTTGGTATGGGGGCTTGTTATAGATATAACCCAGAAATATATGATAATGTAAATAAACCCAAGAATAACAATATCTAAATATAGATAGAATTGCTTCACTTTATTAATATCAAAACCCTTAACGTAGGGCAACACCATACATTCACTCCTTAAGGAAGGAGAACACTGCACAAGCCATATGCTTGTTCATATAATAATCCTTCACACCCCTCAATGTGGAGTCTCTAGCCTCTATATAGGCCTCATACATAAAATACCATGGGTCATTACCATGGTTCCCTCAATACCATATATCTAATACTATGGGCCCATAACATTATTACTAACTACTTGTGGCCCCTTACATGATACGGGTTAACCAACTTATTTATTACTATGGCCCATCCCATTATTACATTATTCCCTTGGGTACCTCCCTTTGTACCCCATATTATCCCCTCTAAGTATATAACATTCTAGCCCCCTTGGCATGCTTTGTCCCCAAAACATGGGAAGAACGCAAATAATAAGATCTGCTCAAAAGAGTAGTCCACTGGTACCATGCACGCGCATCTAGCCATCTAAGAGAAAGGTGAACCGTCAATATAGCTGGTGCCTCACTCACTTGAGATGGAAGTTGACCATGATAACTCTTCTGTGTTGATGTGTAGTAGGTGGATCTTCGCTCCTCTCTATCTGTCCTACAAGGGTTGTTGTCCTTGTGGCTAATTGGTTGTCATCTTGTTGGTCGTTGTCTTGCGGGGTGATGCGGGTGATGATATGTTGAAGTTTTAACCCACGATGTCTTTTTCTTTAATTCACCCTTTACTGGAGCTTGACTATTATCTAGTGCATGTTGTGGTGTATTATCTCCAAATATTATTTCAACCACTGAGCCCTAATCTGATGTATCAACACGTGTATCCTATTCTACTTCAGCCTCTACCTGTGATTGATTGTCAATCATCATTGGCTCATCAACTGATGTGTCAGTCCCTGGAACATCTTTAGCTTCAGCTTCCTTGGACTCTACCTATTTATTAATGGAAATATCTTGTAATGTAATTTTCTTATTTTTATACCATAGCTTCAGGAATTTCTTCTACACATTAATATTGATAGTACCCATTGATTCCATCCAAGGCTATCCCAAAACAAAATCCATGTTATCCATACATGAAGTATAAATATCACCATGAAACACATACTTATCCATAAAAAGCTTCAAATCCTTATAACCTTCAACATCCTCATTATCAACCTATGTGTTTTCAATGTGTTTGGATGGAACTTGCAATTTTTTTGCCAAATTAACATTAATAAAATTATGCTTGCAACTAGGATTTATAGACACAATGATCTTCTCCTTCTAAATCAATCCATGAGCCTGCAATAAGGAGACACCCATAGAAAATAACCCCTGACGTATCTCATTCTCAATTTTTCTAGCCCGAGACAATTTCTCTAAAAGGACGCTTTCAAATTCTGCATCTGAAAGTTTGGTCAACTGTTTGTTGTGAATTGAGAACCACCAATTGGTAGCCTCATTGTGGAAACCAAACCACACTAAATTCTTCCAATCTTTTCCATATATTATCTTTCTTTATTTTATGACTTCTTCAATAGTAGTACCATTATCTTTCCCTATAAAATATAGCATCTCCATGAAGAGGGTTTGAGAAAAATTCACTTACTTGGTGAAACTTTGAAATGGTCACAATTCCATCAACATTGCTCAGAATCCCTGTTATGACCTATTTTCAGAAATGGAACAACCATTCCACATCTATGCATGCTATAGAAATACTGATCCAGGAAATGGAATTTCATATTTCCGCTGCAATTCTCCTGTTGTCACCAAATTTTTCGAAAAAATAGCTGATTTTAAATCAATGATATCTCCCTCATCCAGACTCCGATTCGACTATTGCTTTTTGAAATCGGGTATTTTCCACAAAGAATCCAAATCTGCGATTAGATTTTGCATATTTTTCCCCAAAACGTAATGATCCGCGCCATAAACTCACTGCCCTGAAAAAAATGTCTACAACACCACTGATTTTTAGATCATCGATATCCCCTTCATCCGGACTCCGATTCGGCCAATTTGTTTTTTTGAAATTGGGTATTTTTTCACAAAGAATCCAGATCTACAATTACACTTTTCATATTTTTCCCCAAAATGTACAAATCTAATCTACAATTTTGCCCAAGAAAAAAATCTCCAATTTTGCCCAAGAAAGTGCTCTGATACCACTTGTTATAAATCTAACCCAGAAATATATGATAATGTAAATAAACCCAAGAATAAAAATATCTAAATATAGATAGAATTGCTTCACTTTATTAATATCAAAACCCTTAAGGTAGGGCAACACCATACATTCACCCCTTAAGGAAAGAGAACACTCCACAAGCCATATGTTGATTCATACAATAATCCTTGATTCCCTTCAATGTGGAGTCTCTAGCTTCTATATAAGCCTCATACATTCAATACCATGGGTCATTACCATGGTTCCCTCAATACTATCTATCTAATACCATGCGCCCAAAGGATTATTACTAACTACTTGAGGTCCCTTACATGATACGGGTTAACCAACTTATGTATTACTATGGCCCATGCCATTATTACCTTATTCCCTTGGGTACCTCCCTTTGTACCCCATATTATCCACCCTAGGTATATAACATTCCATCCCCCTTAGCATGTTTCATCCTAGAAACATGGGAAGAACACAAATAATATGATCTACTCAAAAGATTAGTCCACTGGTACCATGCACGTGCATCTAGCCATCCAAGAGAAAGGTGAACCCTCGATATAGATGGTGCCTCGCTTGCATGAGATGGAAGTTGATCGTGGCAACTCTTCTGTGTTGATGTGTAGTAGGTGGATCTTCACTCCTCTCTATTTGTCCTGTGGGGGTTGTTGTCCTTGTGGCCAATTGGTTGCCATCTTGTTGGTTGTTGCCTTGTGGTGTGATGTGGGTGTTGATATGTTGAATTTTTAACCCACGGTGTATTTTTCTTTAATTCACCCCTTACTTAAGCTTGACTATTACTTGGTGAATGTTGTGGTGTCTTATCTCCAAATATTACTTCAACCACTGAGCCCTCATCTAATGTATCGAAACCTGTATCATTTTCTGCTTCAACCTTTGTTTGTGTTTGATTGTCGATCATCACTGTCTCGATGTGTCAGTACCTGGAACATCTTCTGCTTCAGACTCCTGGGACTCTCCCTATTTATTAATGGAAATATCCTATAATCTAATTTTCTTGTTTTTATACCAGAGCTTCAGGAATTTCTTCTGCACATTAATATTGATAGTACCCACTGATTCCATCCAAGGCTATCCCAAAACAACATCCCTGTTATCAATACATGAAGTATAAAAATCACCATGATACACATACTTATCCATAGAAAGCTTAAAATCCTTATAAACATGAACATCCTCATCATCAACCTATGTGTTTTCAATCTGTTTGGCTGGAACATGCAAATTTTTTGCCAAATTAACATTAATAAAATTATGCTTGCAACTAGGATTTATCGACACAATGATCTTCTCCTTCTAAATAAATCCATGAACCTACAATAAGGAGACACCCATAGAAAATAATTCCTTACGTGACTCATTCTCCTTTTTTCTAGCCCGAGACCATTTTCTAAAAGGACTCTTTCAAATTCTGCATCTGAAAGTTTGGTCAATTGTTTGTTGTCAATTGAAAACCACCATTTGGTAGCCTCATCGTGGAAACCAAACCACACTAAATTCTTCCAATATTTTCCATATATGATCTTTCTTTGTTTTATGGCTTCTTCAATAGTAGGACCATTATCTTACCCTGTAAAATATAGCATCTCCATGAAGAGGGTTTGAGAAAAATTCACTTAGTTGGCGAAAATTTGAAATGGCCACAATTCCATCAGTATTGATCAGAATCCCTATTATGACCTATTTTCAAAAATGGAACAACCATTCTGCATCTTCCCATGTTATAGAAATCTTGATCTCAGTACTGGAATTTCAGATCTGCGCTGCAACTCTCCCACTGTCACCAAAATTTTTGAAAAAAGAGTCGATTTTAAATCAACGATATCTCCATCATCCGGACTCCGATTTGATTAATTGTTTTTTTTGAAATCAGGTATTTTTCACATGGAATCCAGATATGCAATTAGATTTTGCATATGTTTCCAAAAAACATACAGATCTGCACCACAAATGCGCTACCCTGAAAAAAATGTCTACAACACCATGAATTTTTAGATCAATGATATCTCCTTCATCCGAACTACGATTTGACCTTCTTCTTTTTTTGAAATTGGGTATTTTTTCACAAAGAATCCAAATATATAATTAGATTTTTCATATTTTTCCCTAGAATGTAAAAATTTGATATGCAAACTCACCGCCCCAGAAAGTTCCTGCAAAAAAAAAAAAAAAATCTCCACTTTTCCCTAAGAAAGTGTTTTGATACAACTTGGTATAGATCTAACCCAGAAATATATGATAATGTAAATAAACCCAAGAATAAAAATATCTAAATATAGATAGAATTGCTTCACTTTATTAATACCAAAACCCTTAAGGTAGGGCAACACCATGCATTCACTCCTTAAGGAAGGAGAACACTCCACAAGCCATATGCTTGTTCATACAATAATCCTTGACACCCCTCAATGTGGAGTCTTTAGCCTCTATATACGTCCCTTACATACAATACCATGGGTCATTACCATGGTTCCCTCAATACCATCTATCCAATACCATGGGCCCATAACATTACTACTAACTACTTATGGTCCGTTACATGATACGGGTTAACAACCTTATTTAATACCATGGCCCATCCCATTATTACATTATTCCCTTGGGTACCTCCCGTTGTTCCGCATATTATCCCCCCTATGTATATAATAGGTCCCTCTAACCTTGCCCTGTACACCTAAGGAACTCTCAGCTACAACTAACTTACGAAAATATCCACAACATGAACAATAACTTGGAACAGTAGAAAGTATTCTTCAAATTATAAAAAGGTCTCCAATAGTTTGAATACAAACTACATACATGAATGGTTCATAAACTCAATTTAAATAACAAAATTATCAACAAACTTAGCTACAATAACTCTAACAGTATTTAACTATCCTAATCCATCCATCAAGGTCGAAATCATTAAGTCTAGTTCACAAAATTAGGCAAAATCCCAAAAAATAATATTCTGCCCCTATTTAATAAGGATTTTTTAATGATAGGTCAAGTTTGGTCAATGTTGATTGGGCCTATGTTTGCTCATTCTTCATCCATCCATGGTTCCCAAGATTTCCAAGCGCTCATCTCTCGCCCAAATGTCTTGCACATATGCCTTTAATGGAGCTATTATGAGCATTTTTAGTGCAGTCCAAATTTACTCTTAAAACCAATTTTTTCAAAAAACCTATAAATTGAAAAACTTAATTTAGTTACCTGAATATGAAAAATGAGAGTGAAATGAAGCACATGTAAGTGAAATATGATGGAATATGGTGGTAAATTGACGGATTTAGGATAGGAAAAAATGACCAAAATTGATGGCCAATATCTCCCCCTTGTTGATACTCAAGCATGTCCTCATGCTTGATTCCTTCGTTTGGACCTTGTCAGTGACATTGCCCTTGATGTACCTAAACCTGTAGCCTCTTCCTATGAAAATTGAAGTAAAATATCACCCTCGTGTTCCTCTCCTTTGTAGGTGGCAGCTTTTACATTTTGTTTTTCATATTTATATTTCCATAATTTCTTCTCTTTTAGCCATCTATAGGATATTTTAGAAATGAGCATATTTTGAGTTTCAAGATTTTTTATTCACTCATTTAATTTCTTGTTTTCTTGGACTATGTTGTTGTTTTCCTTGCAGATTTTATTCCCGCTCTTCAAGTGTCTTTCCATGATTTTATTGTCCTCTAGCTCACTAGTCAACTCTGTTATTTTCTTCAAATATTCCTCATTGTGCCATTCTCCAGATTTTTCCCTTTCCTATTTAGCATATGAATGAGATGAGGTAGCTCCAACCCAAGCATCCTCAAAATAAGAGCGTTTTTCTATGGGCTCTTCGCGAGCTTCCTTCTCCAATTTATATATGATCTCATCAATTTGTTTTGATGTTTGTGGATATTCTGTTTCAACAATCTCAACCTCTAGGTCTTTCTCTTAGTTGTTTGGCTCTTCTTGTGACTTTATCCTTGATCTCCTAGGAATGGACAAAAATGATTTTTCTTTCTCAATCATAACACCATTATGCTTCTTTTTCGATCTTGTCCCTGGATATAAAGGAGAATTCATGATACTTTTTGGGTATGTAATTGCTCAAACCTCTCCTCATTTCCTGTTAATTGGTCTTTGAAGTGATTTTTGGCTAAAAACTCATTCCAATGTATCCCTTTCTTCCTTATCTGATACTCAACAAGGATCTTAATCAACCCACTATGATAGACACTAGCCACTTTATCTTTTGTTTTATTTTTAACATTTTCTATCATTTTAGTCAAGCTCTTTGAAAAGAAGTAAGGCATATTGATTTTATAATCTAGTTTGATACGTTTATTAAATTTTATATGGCAAAGGTAGACTATATTGTGCCTATTATCACAAGGATAATATTTTTGGATAATCAAAACTAATTCTGACTAAGGCTCTATAAAAAATCAATCACTTAAAACTCTTTTTGTCTTATCAAAGGTCTCTTTCCTTTGTTTTTCTAGGAAAAGGGTCTATCATTTTTCCTTAAAATGTAAACCTTTGTGATATTCCTCTCCTATCCAATGAGGTTCTAATGCTTGAGATATGAAAGTTGGATTCACTAGTATAGGAAGTTCACCAACTTTAGTTTGCCCATTTTCAAACCTTTTTATGAATTCTTCTGTAATTATATCATTGTGGTGATTAAACTTTGTAAGGAACTCCAATAGTCCTGCTTGGAACAATTTTTCCACCACTTCCTTACTCCAATTTTCTACTCTGAAGCCTTTTGGTTTAATTTTTGTTGCCATTTACATATGCTCTGTATACCAATTTATATAATGTGGCTCAATAAATAATCTCTTTATGAAGATAAAAAACAAAATGTTTCTTATTCATGCAATAACAATCTTGGTAAATGCACTTACCACATCTCCTTAGCTTTGAAAACAAATGAGATTACTTCCTTTGCTTGTAAATCTTCAATTCACTTGAATTTTGCTGCAAATAGTATCAACACAAGGATTTCTATCTTTAAATATGATTAAACAAATATTCTAACTATGTAAAAAAACCCCAAAGAAAAATATTCACTATAAGAATATCTATTACTATTTTGCGAATCTTATTCCTCATAAAAGTTTATGAAAAATCCTCCTCTGCTTTACAAATTGTGTACTGTGTTTTTGAAATAACATTCACTTTGCAAAGTTTTGAACAAAAATTGCATGAGGAAATCATGGTTTTGATATCTGAACTACAAGAAGAGTTTGTAGAAAAACTTGTAGAAAAATTTTGTTAATGATTTGTCTTCCCTGTGTAAACATATATTTTGAATTAAAATCATTTCTAATATCTCAAGAAATCATGGATTCTATAGGTGGCAGAGAATTTTGAAGATGATAAATCATTAAAAATCCAAAACTGAAGTCACATTTTTCTCCCATTGTGACACATCTTAAACAAAATCTAAAGTTTAACTTCTTCGAAATCATTATAGTTGTTTGAGGAGTCTTTGGAATTGATGCTTCCCTTATCACTGAGAGTCACCGCGTTAATTGAGGAATTCTATGTGTATTTAGTGGATTTTGTTGGAGCTCGATGCAAAGGAAATTCCAATCAATTTCTCCTTCGTCAAACAACCAAATTACTTTAAAGTCTCTACACAACACGGAGTTTTCCTTTCCATATTTCTCCATGCTTCTTGGCGTTCTCGTCTCCTTATTTCACCACGATACTCTTTCTATTTTTTCACACCACTCTTTCACACAATCTCTCCACGACATAGGGTTGACTCTCTGAGTTTTTTTCCTTTGGTTAGAGCTTCATTATACTATGGGTGAATGTGTAATATTTATCTCTAACTCTGAGCTCAATTTAGCTATGATGATGAAGGAGAATACATAGACTATCCCTTTGAAACTTTTTTGACCATTTCATTGATTCATTGTCTCGTCCATTTTCAATTTGGGTGGCCACTTGTGTTAACACATCATGGTTCTTCATAGTTCATTTACTTATGATCATGCTACCGTTTGTACACCCTTTGACACTTGTTTTATATCACTAAGGTTGCATCATACTTTGTATTTTTAGAGTTTTGAATACTCATAACCATTAGGACTCTAGTTTATGATTTTGTATTGTATGAAGCCTTAGCTTATCATTGCTTGTTTATCCATCATACTTATATACATGTTGCATCTTCACATTTTTATCATTGTAACTTTTGTCCTTTTTCATCATATACTTATGTATTTTATTTTGAAATGACGAATAGTTTTAGTCATTTCAAATCATATTTTCTTGATATTTTACAATCATATTAACCTCTTGTTCTTGCTTCATAGATGCATATACTAATCCTTCATGTTGTATAGACAATTTCTCCATGATGCAACAAAATAATTTAAAAGGATATGTGGCCAACAATATTTGTCAAACTTTGCAAATGATATGGTTGAGTAATGAGATGTGAACGTGTGGTTTGGTGATGAAATGAAATGTGAATGTGTGATTAATTGTTGAAATGAATGAATATGTAGGGTGATATAGGATAATGTATAATGTACATGGCTATAAGTATTGCATATTCAAATTTTAAACTAATATATGATGTTTAGAAAAAAATTCAAAATCAAAGGCTTTAAGAATGGTTTTAAACTTATAATACTTTTCCCTTTTACTTGAATGTGTGATTAAGTGTTGAAATGAATGAATATGAAGGGTGATATAGGATAATGTATAATGCACATGGCTTGAAGTATTGCATATTCAAATTTTAAACTAATATATGGATCTGTAGAAAGAAAATCAAAATCAAAGGCTTTAAGAATGATTTTAAACTTATAATACTTTTCCCTTTTACTTGATAGTTCATTGTCAATGCTTTTATTCGTTTTTCAACACTTGACCATTTAAAAATGAATACTTGTCAACATAGGACTTTAAATAAATGCGTGTAGTTGCTTCTCATGTCCCTTTCATGTTGATTTGAAGCAAGTCCCTTCTGAATATGATTTTGATCTTGTTTGAAACAGGTCCCTTAGTAATAAATGATATTGTTATAATGTCTCAGGTCCCTTCTATAGCACAACTGCTTGATATCAAACAATTGCATAGTTTGTTAATTTATTACGAGTCTTCCCACTCTCAAACGTTAAGACTTGTCCTCAAGTCTTTAAATTTTTCGAGAATGATTCTGCAAAAACAAAAGCAAAAAAATGCAAAAATATAAAATATAGAATACGTATTGGTCAAACAAGTTGATTTTCCGATATGAATTCATGTTTGTATTGTGCTTGTATCCTAGATTTTCACAACCATACTCTTTTATATTTTATTTTTATTCTTCTGGAAATAAGGAATGCATATTATTATGTTGTTTCAATAGTTCCATATTTTCTTCTACTGAGATTATGCTCAGAAAGTCTTCATTATTGATAAGTTTGTTATAAATTTTGAGTCTATGACCATTAACTAGAAATGAAATTGTTGCTTCATCAATTTTTATTATCTCGGCTACTCCATTGTCAAAGATTTCTTGTATTTCATATGACTCAAGCCAGTGAGTAGTGAACTTAGATTTGAAATCTTTGTACTTGGAATAAAAAAGAAGTGCTCGATCTCGCTTATGAAAAATTTTGTTTTTGATAAATCTGTCATGCCATTTGATTCTCTGTTGTTGTACTAGTGATATATGTTCCATTGCCTATTGTCTGATATCATCTAGTTCATTCAGTTGCATAAATCTATGTTTTTGAGATTTTGAAAGACGCAATCCTAATTTTGATGCAAGTTTGAATATATGAATTCGAAATTTTATTGGTGATAGAACTTCTTTACCATATACCAGTTAATATGGACTGAATCTAGTAGTGTTTTTCCATGTAATTATCTATGCCCATAATGCACCTTTCAATTTATCTGACCAATATTTTCTGTTCATTTGTACTGTGTTTGTCATGACGCTTTCCAGAACCTTATTAGTAGATTCCACTTGTCCTAGTGCGTGTGGATGATACGAAATAGACTTTCTATGCTTGATTTGTATTTTTTTGTAAGATCTCAAACAAGTTTAGAAGTGAGTTGTGTTCCCTGATTCGTAAAAATTTGTTTTCGAACTCAAAATCTTAAAAATATTCCTTCGAAGAGGAAAGAAATTAATGTTTCTTCTGTTTCTCTTGTCGTTTCTTTTTCTTCAAAGCATTTTGTAACATAGTGTGTACATATTAAGAAGTACTTGTTTCCATTTG
Organism: Pinus taeda; assembly: GCA_000404065.3. NCBI lineage: Eukaryota > Viridiplantae > Streptophyta > Pinopsida > Pinales > Pinaceae > Pinus > Pinus taeda. The sequence goes on along the minus strand of APFE030002064.1, from coordinate 66,295 downwards.
AAGGCAGGTTAATTGTTCCCATGAAGTCTAGATCTCATTGTTCAAATGGTTCTATATGTACTTGTGGTTTCAATAACATCTCATCTGATACTACATGACTTCTATTTCTTTGACAGCTATAAGATATTTTAAAATAGGTCTTTGAGTCTTTGAAAATTGTAGGCTAGTAGTAGACAAGTTTGACCACCTTGTATGTTGTCCATTTATCTAGAAAATCGCCACCACATGGTTCATCATGACATTCTTTCAGAAGATCAAGAATTTCATCTTCTTTTACACATTTCCTTATCAAAGTTCAGGACTAGTATAAAAGAGGTCAACATTGATCCAAGTATATCTAGCACTCTATTTAATTACTTTCATTTGTTGCTCGCTAGTGAAATGGGATGGTAATAGTCCAGATGACAAATAATTTTTTGTATCTACAAACCATGGGGTCTTAGTTTTTACAACAAATATACACTCATCAGGAAATTTATTTGATGTAGGAGCATCCACTCAAGGGAAAATCATTGTAAATAGTAGACATAGGTGGTCATGTATTTTTAAGAAATATTTTTCCTAAGTCTCAAGTTAATGTAACATCTAGGCCTTTAATTGATTTAATTAGATATCTGAGAGGAAATTGTAAGTTCTCTCGAATAAATGAGGACATGAGTGGCAATAATGACAAAAGAGCCTGAAGTCAATTCGGAATCTTACAAGAGTTCATGATTCTAGGAGTGAGAGAGAGTTTTTAGGCATTAAATGGAGAATAGAAGTGGACATAGAGGATAGGGTATATCTACGAGTCAGTTCAATAGATTTAGTTATCGATTCAATGGATATAGGAGTCAAACTAGGATAGTTCAACAGAACTCCTAGCATATATGTAAGCCTATGGGCAGATTCAGGGAAGAGGCCACTTACATTGAAAATAGGCTTGTGTGAGACCGAGGAGTCTCAAATGTAATCTTTCCTTTTACATTAATATATGCAAAGTTTGTTCCTGACTGTGTTAGAGTATTGGAGAGTATTTCATAAAGGATTTACCATCAATTTGTAGGTTCTGTAATAGGTTGCAAGTAGAATTCTGAAGGACACAGAGGAACGAAGTGATTTTGGGGAATCAAAATGGGTCATTGAATCCAATTGATGGACAGAGTGAAGCTCTGAAGAAATAGCGATGGCAGACTGCACAGAGGTGTAGAACGATTCATAGAAATCGTAATGGATTGTTGAATCCATTCAAAGGATCGAGTAATTCTCTGGAAGGATGTTGAGTAATGGAGTTGTGGAGTTAAGTCCAAGCGGGAATGAATTAAGCAACAGAAGAACAGAAGGCTAAAACCTGAAGAAAACCCCAAATCACAGAATAATTGAAGAAACATGGAAAACTTCTAAGAAAAAGGAATGAGCGGAGGAGTGAATATTGATCCTTAGGAACCATTAGATCTAGGAATATGAACGGCTCAGATCGAATTGGCCCTAAAATATCGCATCGTGTAAGTTCAAGTTGGAGAGGAACTGGCCTATGGAACTGCGCAACTCTGATAGGGTGATATAATAGGACAAAAAGTTCCATAATGGTAGATTTAAATCCCTATCGGGTCTGAAGATATGATCGCATCGGATTGAAGAGAAGTGTGAACTCCGATAAGCGGAGTCGGAGGTGTCGGCGATCAGAGGTAAGAGAGATTGACGATCACATCAATCTGAGTTTGGAGGAGGAACTTTGCAATGGCGGACCTGGCGATATATAGATTCAGGTCTATATATTTTAAAGTCCAGAATACATGTGCGAAGCGACTTTTCCTTTGTACACACGTATTTCTTATTTTCCCAATAATATGAATGGGTCGGGTTTTTAATGTAACGAAGCTTATATATGGGTTCTGATAGTCACATATTGGAAGAAGAACAGGTGGTGGGGTTTATATGTATGACCCGTGGAAGGAGCGATGGCCGATTGTAATGGAGGTAGCCTCCGAGCCTGTGTAGAGGTTATATAAAGTTGGAAAAAGGTATGTTTGTAGTTATTTCCTTTCTTAAAATGTTATAACAAAAAAAGAGTGTCAATAGTGTATTCTTGTGTTAATCTCATACATAACCAATGTTTAAAGGGGGATGGTTATGTATATGTGGTTTATGGTTGTATAAATATTCTGAATGGTTTCTTACGTTCCAGTAAGGAAGAACAAATGGAAGGCTTAAGGAAGGTTTAAATAAATGTTGTGAGTAAAGGGATGGTTATTCTCGATAGGTGATTTAGGTGGGGTGATTGGGTTCCGATATAAAGGAACCATGATAAAATGGCCTTAATCATATTTATGGTTATAAAGGTTTCACTCCATTGTGGAGTCAATTACCTTGGACAGTTGCATTTATGTAGATTCTTGTATACTGTGGGTATATGCGGGGGTAGCCCTACACCATTAGTGGTATCAGAGCAGAATTGTAATTAGAGCAAGGAGAGATTTCCTATGAAAATGAGGTTGCACATAGAAAAATGTAATGTGCATAAGGCTACAACGGAAGATTGTAGGGGAACTTCTAGAGTTCCTGGGAGATTGAAGCAATTGTAGCAGAGGCTTGGAGTAGATAGGAACAAACGATTTCTTGGAGGAAAGAGAAAGCAATCTTGCTTAATGGAAGTTATAAAGGGAAGAGGACTTGGAGACAAAATAGAGGACAATCCATCGAAAGCACATATGGAATGGTGAAACAAGATCATGCTGGGATCTTAAAGGAGAGGTAATATGTTATGTTCTATTTTAAATTAAGAATGTGTGTTTATATATTAATGCACAAGTGCCAGTGAGAGACGCTGTGAAAGGAGAACCATATATGTTTCTTGAAGGTAGAGTAAGGAGAATACTTTGATAGAGAAGTGGCTATTGACCTGAAGAATACAACAAGAGATTGGACAAAGAGGACAATTCAGGTGTTCTCAAGAGAGAATGAGAGATTGCAGAAGCCTAGAAGGAGTAAAGGTGTTGCTCAAGAGGAGGTTCCATATAGAGGATTGTGCTTACCAAAAGACTAAGTGAGGAGAGCTTATTGAGGTAAGATTATAGCCAAGAGGACTAACTGTAGCAAAGGCTTATTGTAGATGAGTGAGGAGCTCATGAAGAAAGAAGAGAAGAAGATTATTACTGATAGTCATAGTAGAGGTTTAGAGAGAAGCTAGAGCAGAGGATATGAGAAAAGGGATGTTGAGGCAAATGGCAAGAGGATGAGTAAAGAGGAAATTAACAAAGAGGTTATTGAATTAAAAGAGCAGCTCAATGGATTAAGGAGAATGCTTGAGGAAAGCTAGAGACTATATTTGGTTTTGAGGAGAAGCTAGTGGAATGGAATGAGATGCAGAGAAGGCTACAAAAAATGCAAGTGATGCAGCTGAAGGGAAAGCTCAAGGAAGTTGAGTTAGAAATGGAAGAGTCCATTTGTGAACCAGAACAAGGAGAAATTCTGGGAGAAATTGAAGATGAAGACTTGAAGAATGAACCTTCAAGTGAGGCCAAAGGATCACATGGTCTTAAAACTGAGAATTTGTGTATGTTTGCAGGTGAAACATTTAAAGAAGGGCATTTTTCTTATATAGTCTGAAGAAGGAAGAAGACAAGCAGAATCTAGATTCTATTTTGAAAGAAGATGAGAGAGATAGGTCTCATATGGTGTTGATAAGAGATATCAAGCAACCAAGTGAAGGGCTTGAGGATATTGAAGAGGAGACCCAGTCTGGATTTAAGCAGGAATGCAACAAATTACAAAGATAACCATGTACACAAATATGCAGCGGAAATAATACTTCATTTCATTAATGGAACTACTAAAATATGCTTACAATCAGAAATGGAAATAAACTAGCTAGGGCGATGGTAGCTTATCTCTGAGAAGAGATGTGATGGCTACCTGCCTCTAAACTGTGTTACAATGAGGCTCGAAGGCCTATTTATTGTTGAGAAACAATGAAAAACCCTTCACATTCCAAAACCTAACCCTAGGAGATGAAACGCCAAACTGTGGGCCCCGTTTGGGGGTAAGTTGGTACATCAACTTCCCGGGGTTGTAACTTTAGCATATGATCTTCGTTTGACGCGTAAAATAGCTCATTAGAAATATCTATTCGAGCACTATCATTGTTGGAACAGGCAACATCGGTCCATGGCATGGACCCATGTTTCCCCCAGATTCCGCAAAAAACGTCGTTTAGGGCCTCAAAACGGCTCCAGAAGTTCAGGACCCGAAAAACTGCTAAAAATAGTAAGTTGTGCTACAATTAAGGAAACTGAAAATGTTGAGGAAGACAATGGTGGGGATACAGGTGGACTTGGCAGGTGGCCACCAATATCCACCTGGATCAAGACCATTGAAGAATTTCTAAGTCATAAAGAGAACTTGGAACAACAAGGAGATATGATGGCTAAAGCATCAAGTGAGACCACATGTCTTATGTTTTTAAAACTAATAGTTTGTAGATGATGGCAGATATTTCAGGAGAAAAGTAACCTTTGGAAGGTATCTTCAGAGGAGATGAAGATTTGGAAATAAAAGGTGACAAAGAAAAAAAATTTAGAAGAGGAGGAATTTGACTGCATACAGAAGGAAAAGTCTATGGATGAGTCTATAGAAGCTATCATGGAGGAGAATGTTAATGAAGATGAGGAGACTGGGCTAACTTTGGGAGAAGAGTTACAGAGGGACAACAAGGTAAAATGTACTGAAGAAGAAGGACATCTACTGAAAGATGTTAAGGAAGAAGAATTCTATGTAAAATACTTAGCAAAAGGAGAAAGGACATCTAATGATCTATCCATAACAAAGGAAGGTATGGAGAATTATGTAAGGTTTCCAAAATATATTCCAATTGAATTGATTGACTTATATAAAAAATTAGATTTTCAAAGAAGGGAGTTGGAAAAACAAAGAATAGATGTTCAGGATAGACTGCAGAAAAGGGAGGACCAAAGAATTGTCATGAATGACAGTCATAAGGAAAAGGATATGGATATGAGCGTTTAGCAAATTGACATTACAAGAGAAGGAGTTCACTATGGTGGGAAGAGTAGGAAATCATAATTAGGACAAATGGCATGGAAGAGAGGCTAATGGACAGTCTCATGAATTCTTTTGAGAGTTCCAATCACCATACTGATATGCTAAGAGAGGAGAAAGGAATAGTGCGGCAAGTTGAATTATTTCCAAAGGAAAATAAGTTACAAGAGCCTTGTGTTTTTTATTTTAATAAGTGTTTTCTAAGTGCAAGTTTAGTTGCAGATGATGAAGGAGAAGGATATTTGGCACAGCTAAGCCACTTAAATATGAGAGAAGGAGATTCTATACAAGAATCCAATCAATGGAATGAGGATGTTTAATTGTTGGAAAGGGTGTTGAAAATTCAGGATTTAGTCATGAAAGAGGGTAAGGATGATAGGGAGGCAGTCAACATAGGAGTCAAAGCAAAAGTTTTAGCATGCAAGGTAGAAATCAGCAAAGAAGGTAAAGCAAGAGTTAGCATAGAAGACAACAAGAACAACCTCAAACAAAGAGGAGGCAGAAAAATGAAGCGGAATATGAACCAGTCCAAAGATGTATTGGAGACAAAGATTAAAGAAATGTGGGAACTGATGATGAAGCAGTCCAAAGGGAGGAAAATGGTAGCAGCAGCAAGCAAGATCAATCAGAACTTGAACCTGATTGAAAAGAAGAAGATGGAGCAAAATAAAGCAAAAGTGCAGCAGCAACAAGGGAACAAAACATGTGGATAGTTACAAAACAAAGTGTGGGATCTAGGAAGACCAAGACTAGAAGACACACAATCAGGAGATCATGAATATTTTCTACTTTGGGAGTTTGATTTAGGAACATCCACCCAAGGGAAGATCATTGTAAATAGTAGACATAGGGGGTCATGTATATTTAGGAAATAGTTTTCCCAAGTCTGAAGTTAATGCAATATCTAGGCCTTTAAGTGATTTAATTAACTATGTGAGAGAAAATTGTAAGTTCTCTCGAATAAATGACGACGAGGGAAAATTTTAAGAACCCCCCCTAAATTTACATGTATAATAAATGGGCGAATCTCCATGGTATATAAGAAAAATGGAAGGCGATTTTATCAATAATATGATATGTATATATA